>JASDQU011506384.1:7661-30471 GCA_032191745.1 Picea mariana | reverse complement strand
CATTCTCATCAAGGGCATCATATCAATCAATTACTTGACATCAATCAAACCAACCCATTTACATCAATGACATATGATCCAATAATCTCCTAAATGACAAACCATTGGCATCAATGAAAACATGATCCAACATCGTCGCTAATTGTTTGTTTATTTCATTTGATTGAGTCATTTGACTCATACACTAACTTATGTTCTATTCAGCTGACCCAATTGAACTTGCAAGTGTCCCTCTTTTTCTCATTCAAGTGGCGAAAAGGATACAACAGATTGGCGACCATATTGGGGATAAGGTATCAATTTCCTCCCTATTTGGGTTTTTTGAGAACTTATTTTTTGATCTATTTACCTTGTAGGGAGCATAACTGGCCCAAGCCTACCTGCAAAGAGCTGAATTCAGATCTGGAATAAGAGAATTACATTTAAAATTTTCTTCCCAAGTGCATATCAAAACATGCACAGGCTTTTTAGCCCACAATAGAGTCTTCTGAGCATGTGCACCAACAACAATGTGTTTTCCAGTGAATTTTGTGCACGTTGTACCAATAGGTCCTTATTTCTCTACACATTGGCGCCAGATGCACCTCTGTCTAAACTAGGGCCTATGCACCTATCCAAAAATCCAACATTGTAAGAGTTTTTTGTGATGTTTGGAAGGCCCCTAGCCTTTTGAACATTGATTCTATGCAATTTGTAAATGAACCACACTTAGATTCCCTTGCCAATAAAGGGTTAGTCAAAACATAGGCACTTATGGGGTTAAAAAGAACCATATTTTTCCTCTTTTGCTTTCATTTTGTCAGATGGATGGCTTGTTTTGATTTTAAAAGTTAAGTTAAGATCATTCGATATCACATATATAAACACTTGCATTTGGACCAGAAATCAAACTTCAATCATCGAGTATGCTCTTCTCTCGCACCATAGCATGATCTTAAGATTTAGAAAAATGATTGAGGGAAGATTTCATCTCCCTTAAAAAAAAAATAAAAAAATATTGAGGAGAGGACAAAGCCTACCTAGGGCCACTCTTAGTTTATTTTCAAAACATATTAAATTTGTAAGGGCCCATACATGCCCACATTATGCAAAGATAGGATATTTTGAATCTACTTTCTTAGTTTACATCACCAGGAGAGTTTAAAGATTATTGTAATGGGCCCATACATGCCCACATGATTGCAATATAGGATATTTTTTGAAGCTTTCTTAGATTAAATCACATTAGGGATTTTAAAGGATTGGTAAGGACCCACATGTCCACATGCTAGTTCTCTAGGGACTTTAAAATTTCGCAAGGTTGTACCAATGGCATCTAGTAAGATAGGTAGTCAAGATTTGTAAGGACCACAAGAAGTCCACATGTTGCAAGGTGACACCTAACTTATTAAAAATTTGGCACATTTTATCACTTGCTCACACACAAAGTCACTACTCACTCACATAATTTCATCTTGAATTGTGGAGATTGAAGTAGTTTTCCTCCAAAGGGATTCTGAAACATCCCACTTTTTCTTGAAGGAATTATCCACTCCCACTTAATTCAAATGTTATTGTTTCACACCCCCAATCTCTCAAAGAACAACATCTAAATTTTTCTAAAAACTCACCGAGTTTTCTTCCACAGGAGGTACCAAAATAAAAAATTTAGTCTAGGTAGGATCGCAGGGATAGGCATCCAAATAACTCCTCGTTATTTGGTTCTCACATCTTCAAACATTAAAAGTTGACAAATAGGGAACTTTAAAATCCTCCAAGTCAAGTGTTCCTAACACCATAAGGTAAGGATATACCCGTGAAGGGTCGAAGTCTGAGGTCCGGTTGTTCTGTGCATCCCCCCTTGAGGCATCCACCTCTTGGACGGGATCGAACCTGTGACCCATTTTTTAGGCTGAAAATCTAAATGTCACACTTTGACTGAGGTAGCTAGTGGCCAGATTTTAGGACATCTACCCAGCTGGCAATTGTGAGCTGCAATTTCACCTTGATTAGATTTTGTGTGGCTATTGGGAAATATCGCTAGCTCTTTCGGGATATGTGCCCTCTAAACCTCATTATAACTGATTGTTTCATCCTTCACTAGTTCCTCTTCCAGTGGATTCAGACCCCATTGTTGAGTGATATTGGAAGGTCCAGTTCTATTTGAGAGGAATGATGTTACATCTTTTTAGCACACGAGCATTTGTTTTATTATTCACATGTGCACATGCTAACTTTGTATCCTTAGCACATGCTGATTTTTTAACCAGTTGTATAGTTTTGTGCCCTTTGGAAATGCATTTTTTTTGGGCCACAGATGAACTAATGGGTGTTTGAAGATGATGGATTCCTGTAACCATTTGCAAATGAAATTCTAGTGATAAAATATGCCCGTTGATGTGTGAGGTTAGGAGCATACGTATAGTTGAAATACATCAATGTTTATTCTACTAAGAGTACCATTATAAGAAAGAGTGTTGAGAGGAGTTGCAAGAGCGACCCATTGGAGGGAGAGGGGAGCTTGTGGGACCCAAACCTTTCTCTAGGTGTGGAAAAATAAAATTGTGTACAAACAAGGTAGGCATGCCCCATGCTCATGTCATGTAACTCAAAATGTGTAAGACAATAACCGAAGTTGTGTCTTGATGTAGATAACTGCAGTGCCCTCTAGGGAAGTTTGATAATGGAAATGGAAAATTATGATGGTGAACAAACTCTGAAAAGAGGTGATGACACTTGTAAGAAGTGTCGATAATTCGAGGGAATTGATAGCCCAACAAATTTCAGAGGTCTTCAACAAATATAAAAACAACTGCAATTGTCACAAAGTAAGACCCACTGTAACATGAGATAGTGTTGAAGTCGAATGTTATGGGGCTCAATGACAATAGAGAACAATGGTGGGTTTCCCTGTGTCGCCAGAGACTCCTCATTGTAAAAGGGAATGAGAGTCAAGATGTTGTCTCCCTTCTAGAAACTACACTGATGTCGACAGAAAGAGAAACACGACTCCAAGAAGCAAAGGGATTCATGAAATCCACTAGATGAGATCAGGAAATGATGAGGTACATGGATGAAGTCAAGATGTGGTGAGACTCAATACCACCCTTGGTTGGGGATATATGTGAAGTATGAGTGGAAACAACCATGAAATTGAATCTAGTGTCAGGGGGACGACTAGGTGTGGGTTAAATTGTACCAGAGGCATGATAAAGTGGAAAAACTCAGAGATCAGGGGTACATGTATGGTGGGATACTCGGAGATTATGGACGATGTCAACAAGAGTAGAAGATAATGAATTCCCCAACCAAGGGGGGACATGGGTTGCTTTTTCAGGAAAAGAAGGTCACCAAGGGGGATGACAAAAATCTATGTAAATGATGGAAACAAAGGAATTTTACAATTACCAAATGAATAAAGAATAATTTGGGATGAGTGTACAGATGCAGAAATAGGTGCCCTAGTGCAATATGGATTGTCCTGTGAGGGCGTAAGTTGTGTGGAGAACGGGTGGAGGGTGGGGGCCCCATAGGTGGGTTTTTGTATGAGGGAAATGAATGGAGGGGACTTTGCAGATGGGCAAATTGACTGTGCATGAAATGGATGGTTAATGATACTACGGAGGTGTAGTCAAAATAGAACCATGATGAGATAACCTGGGAGTCCATTGGGAAAGATAACAAAATGAGAAGAAGGAGTATGTGGCTGATTCTTGAAAATGTGTAAGACTATCTGGACTCCCATCCCTAAAGGGTGAAAACAACATGAGTGTCAAAGTGTCAAGGTGAACTATGAATGGGGCAACTCATGTGCGGAAGATTGCTGCCAGGTGACAATACCAAATTACGATGAAGGTGTTAGTACTGCAGAGCTGAATATGAGGATCCTATAGGTGAATGTCAGAGGGTGTGACTGGGAGATGCAATTGGTATTCATATGGAATGACTACATGCCAATGTCGATCATATAGGTGAAGGGGCTTGTGTTGAATTGTGATGACCAAGTACCTTCACACATTAAAAACCAAATACCCAATGTGAACAATATATGAAGATAAAGAACATATAACATTTATTCAATAATTGTGAATGTCAGAATGCATACATGAGTGTGTCATGGAAAGATGCTCCGCCAGGGAAAAGAGAAAATGATTACCCGACAAAAATGACTATGTAAGTGGCCGAAAATGGTTCGGAAAATGGATCCTATGGGCTCCTGTACCAAAAAATGAAAGTGGGGAAAAAGGATTAGATATGGACGATGGGTTCATAATGCCATCCCAGTTTCACTGACACTATGGGCAATTAGGTGGTAGTTTGGTGGGAGGACATGGACCTCCCCTTTGCTTGAGGACTGATGAATAAATATAATGAATTACATTCATGGGAGAATTGGTATGGAGTGTCGGAGGGAGATTAGGCATATATGTGTGGAATTTTGTGGCTAATGTGTGGCGGACATATGGGATAGATGGGAAATGATGAGTGTAATACCCATATTCAACGCATATGGCATAGGCAAGATTGGTTCGTATATTTTATTTGCGTGTGGTTGATGACTTCGTAGTAGCATGGGATGTACTTGGTGGAGTGGCAAGAAAAAGGGGTGGTTGAGGAAGCTGGATAAAACTGCGTAGCTTGGGAAGAGAAGGACATTTGTGAGTGGGGCATCCTTTTCTTTCACATAAGGCACAAGGGAGTTGAACTCGGGGAGGTAGTGGAGCGATGGGTTCTTTCATCTTTTGTCTACCCCCAGCCATAGAAGTGGTGTTGTCGATTGGGGGTGAGTGTGGCATGACCGGAGTTAGTACTGGGATCTGCATCAAGATTCCCTCTGACAAAGGAGGGAGGGATGGATGAGGAACCACCTCGAGTGGATGTAGATACCATACAGGGATGGTGAGTACCATGTTCGGAAGGGTAAGCATTGCTGCTACCTGGAATGATTTGACTCTAGGTGGGGGGTAAAAAAAGGGAATTCGGGTAATGGCCTGGGGGATTGTCTCCCAAACCAGGATTTTCCCCTGGAGGGGGGGGGGAGATCCATGATAAGTGGTGTGGTGGTTCTCTCAGGGAACTCCTGAGGTAGTATTTCTTCAACTGGTGGAAATTCGATATGGGGAGGGGACTCAGTGACAGAAGTCTTGTCTCTGATGTCTATTCCTTTAGAGGAAACTACACACACTTGTGCTGAAAAAGATGGGTTTGAGAATGGTGGTGCTCCTTGATAAGTTCCCAACATGGATGGGTCTTGGAATAATCCAGGGATAATGTTGAAAACTGGAAAACCATATGAGCTAACAAAGACAAGGGGGAGGATGTTATCGATGTTGTTGAAAGGGTTAGGCTCGTAATGTGTAAGCTGGTTGATGGTGATGATCTTCCCATTGTGGGGGAACATCATCGTACGAAACACAGAAGAGGCGACCGCCTTCATAGCATACATGTAGTTGCATCTGAACAAGATATTGTAATCAATATGGGCATCGATAACGTCAATGTCAATGAGGATGGTTTTTACCCGAAGTTCTATGGGGACATTTTGACAAATTCTTGCGGAAGATGTTGGTTGACCATCGTAATCTCGAAGGGTGATGGAAGAGGGTACTAGCTCGGGGGAGCCAATTTTCTGCCATACGTGTTTAGACATGATGCATGTGGATGCACCTTCATCGATGATACACTGATAAACAGTGGTGTTCCAGATCTTAACTGGTATTTGGAAGGCTACCGGAGCGAGGAGATGAGGTTCCCCACTAGCAAGATCAAAGATGATGAGGCGAGTATCAGTAGGGTCAACTACCCCCAAGGAAGAAACTAACAACTTCCATTGAGTAGGATAGGTTTGAAGGACTTCTGAAACTAACATGGCAGCATGATATTGTGCCAAGTCATCGACCAAACTATAATTGTGTGCCACCCTATCCTAAGGGTTGTTGACGTTCCGTCGTAATGGGATGTGAAGGATATGAAGGGGTGGTTCAGTATTAGGGTGAGGGATGATCAAAGGTGGGAAAGTTGCGACTAGGGTTGTGTCTGATGTAGTGGGAGCAGAGTCAGGGGGTGTGTTGTATTGACGACTGCGCATTTGTAGAAGGACTTCTTCCTCACTAGTGAGGAGGACAATGTGATCTGTAGGAGTGTCTCGATTTGCATATTGTCCCATCTATGGTGGGGCCGGATGCATCTCCTATTAGGTATTTATTACCCCTTGCTGTGGTTTGGGGTTTTGTAACACAACTAGGGGGGGTTGTTTCACATATTGTTGTGGGGTCTGTTGGGGAGTAGGCAGTACTAGGGGACGTGGTCCATTTTTGGATTCTTTCATCCATTTAAAGTCAACAATTTGAGGGAAATGGTGGGTATAATGGCCATCCTCACTGTAAAGGACACAAGGGAAGTTTTTCCGAAGAGTGTTGTTATTCTTCCCTTGGCATTTGTTGTTATATCCCCGTTGGGGGTTCTAGTTCCCCCAAGTAGGTTGGTTCTATTGGGGGTGGTTGTGGTTCCCTCTTGGCTCTGGATTATTATTGTTTCAGTTTTTTCCCTTTTTTTTGGCATTGTTCGACTGATGAGCCATATTAGCCGTATTCAATTGTTCAAATTTTCGATATTGCTAAACGGGAGAGGGATGAACAAAATTAACCCCAGCATGTGGTTATCCTTATGGAGAAACAATGGGCTGGGGAGGAACAAGAAATGGGAAGTATGAATTATGTTGTGGTAATGATCCATAGGGTACATAGGAAGGTGTAGCGCTTTCACTAATGCTTAGAATGTAAGAAGAGGTAGAGGCATTTCCAGAACTAGGTTGAACAACTAGGCACATCATGGAGGCTGACGGGGGTCCACTTATGGGTGGAGGGGGTGGGTAACAGGGTATGGTTGTTGCAAGGGGGAGGAGGATCATAAGGGTGTCCTCCATATACTGGAGGATATTGAGGTGTTCCATACATAGGTGGTTGTTGGAGGTGTGAATTGTGGTGTGTAGTGGTACCAAACAATCCATTTACTGAGTGAGACATCCCAGGTTTTTCTTGGCCAAATGGCATGGGTCTCGGGGCATCAGGAAGTACTATATATATTTATCCAGACTGTAAATAAATGAATTCGAACTGTTGATCCTTACCGATGGCTTCTTCTTTAGATTGGGAGAAGGTGGTGGCCACATCCTTGGCAAGGAGGGAAACAAGTGATTTCAGAAACCAATTGAGGCATTGTTGCTTGGTGGCTTCAGCTTTGCATAGACTATGTCGCCGATGCCATTCATGAATGTGGTCAGTGATGTGTGTAGAGGAGGTTTTTTTAAACTCCGAGAGTAGTTTGAGACCATTGTCATGACGGATTGGTAGTTGAAAGAAAGTAAAAAATGATTTGGCCAATGATTCAAAGGTCACATCGGACCCAGATTGTTCTTCTACATACCACTTGGATGATGGGCCAGTGAGTTTTCATTGAAATAATCTCAACGGGATGGAGTCGTCCATGATGTTGTTTGAAGAATACCATAAGTGGAAGGTCATAATATGGTTGTCCAGGTCGTCTCCCGCTTTTCCTTCAAACTTGGGAATGTCTGAAGGGAGTTTGGTAGGCATTGTGTTCCATGTGGGGTCATGCAATATAGGATCATTTGTGAGCTTATTCAGATCCGATATGTTGAGGGAAGCCAAGTATGGTATCTGGGGTTGTGGTGGGAAATTAATTCCCATCATGGTGGGGATGTTTTGCATACCTAACCCCTAAGGAGGGTTAGTTCCATCCATGGTGTGAGTGTTGTGTGTACCCAACCTGTGAGGGGGGCTGGGTGGGGTTGTACTTCCTCCTGGGGAAGAAGTGTGCCCCCCGCATCCTTGTAAAGTAAAGTGGGTGGATGGTTGACCTTGGGAAGTGGACCGAAGTAAAGTGGAACTGAGCAAAGAGGATCCCAATATAGTAGCACTCATCAAAGTGTGAGAAGGTGGAGTTGATGAGTTAGCAAGACTAGGAACTCCCCCTAAAATGGGAGGCAGATTTAGTAAGTGTCTGGAATGGCGAGGATTCTTTGGGTCCCCTATGATGTCCAACTAGCAATGTGGATGTGTGAAAATGGTGATGAGAGCAATAAATGAAAAAGAGTCTTTGTCTATGATTTTTTTGTACCTTCACAATATATCTCACAATCATATGTAATCACAAGAGAATCATACATAAATCAACTGATAAAGAAGAATACATGTGGGTAAGTGGTTTTTGGCTGCGTGGGAGAACAAAGAAAACAAATGCTCCTTTCCTAAAAGGCGTAATGTCCTTCCTCTCAAATATCACTGGAACTTCCAAAAGCACTCAATAGTGGGGTCTAAAGCCACCGGAAGAGGAACTAGTGAAGGATGGAACAATCAGTTATAATGAGGGGTAGAGGGTGCATATCCTAGAAGAGATAGAAATATTTCCCAATAGACACACAAAATCTGATCAAGGTGCAATTGCAGCCCACAATTTCCACTTGGGTAGATTTCCTAAAATTTGGTCACTAGGTACCTAGGTCAAAGTGCAACATTTAGATTTTCGGCCTAAGAAATGGGTCTAGGGATAGATCCCGTCCAAGAGGTGGGTGCCTCAAGGGGGGACGCATAGAACAACCAGACCTCATCCTTCAACCCTTCATGGGTATCTCCTTGCCTTATGGTGTAGGAACACTTGACTTGGAGGATTTAAAGCTCCCTATTTTGACAACTTCTATTGTTTGAGAATGTGAGAACCAGATAACGGGGAGTTGTTTGGATTCCTATCCCCGAGATCCTACCTAGACTAAAAAAATTCTTTTGGCACCTCCTGTGGAGGAAAACTTACTGAGTTTTTAGGAATATTTTAGATGTGGTTGTTTGTGAGATTGGGGGTGTGGACCAATATTGTTGAAATTAAGTGGGAGTAGTCTTGTCAAGAAAAGGGTGGGGCATTTCAAAATCCCTTTGGAGGAAACTTACTTCAACCTCCACGATTTCTAAATAAAAATATGTGAGTTATTAGTGACTGTGTGTGTGAACAAGTGAGAGTGTGCCAAATTTTTAATAAGTTAGGTGTCACCTTGTTGCATGTGGATTTTGTGTGGTCCTTACAAGTCTTCATTACCTAATTTACTAAATTCCATTGGCACAACCTTGCGGAATTTTAAAGTCCCTAGAGAACTAGCATGTGGACATATACATCCTTACCAATCCTTTAACTCCCTAGTGTGATTTAATCTAAGAAATATTCAAAAACTATCCTATATTGTGGATATGTGGGCATGTATGGGCCCGTTACAAAACCTTTAAACTTCCCTAGTGATGTAGTCTAAGAAAGTAAATTAAAAAACTATCCTATCTTTGTAGAATGTGGGCATGTATGGGCCCTTACAAATTTAATATATGTTTGAAAAACAAGCTAGCATGCAGACATATACATCCTTACCAATCCTTTAACTCCCTAGTTTTATTTAATCTAAGAAATCTTCAAAAACTATCCTAGATTGTGGACATGTGAGCATGTATGGGCCCGTTACAAAACCTTTAAACTTCCCTAGTGATGTAGTTTAAGAAAGTAAATTCAAAAAATATCCTATCTTTGTAGCATGTGGGCATGTATGGGCCCTTACAAATTTAAGATGTGTTTGAAAAATAAACTAAGAGGAGTCCCGAGGGGGGTTGTTGTCCTCTCCTAAATATTTTGTCTTTAAGGGAGATGAAATTTTCCCTCAATCATTTTTTTTATTCTCAAGATCACTTTATGGTGTGAGAGAAGAGCATACTCAAAGATTGACGTTCAATTTCTGGTCCCAATGCAAGTAGTTATATATGTGATATTTGAATGATTCCAACTTAATTTTTTACAATCAAAGAAGGCCATCCATGTGGAAAAATGAGAGAAAAAAGAGGGAAAAAATATGGATTTTAACCTCTTGAGTGCCTATGTTTTGACTAACCCTTCATGTGGAGAGGGAATCTGAGTGTGGTGCATATTATAATCTGCATAGAATCAAACTTAAGAAGGCTATGGGCCTCCAACAAATCACAAAAAACCTTACAATGTATAATTTTTTGGACAGATGCTCGGGTTGCAGAATAGATAGAGGCGCATTGGGCGCCAATGCACAAATTAAAAATGACCTTTTGGCGTAGTGCGCAGAATGTGATAAGAAATAAAGTAAGTTTCGTGCATGTGCCCAGAAGACACGATTGTGGGTTAAAAAACCCCCACACTTTCTGTTACACAGTCGTGAAAGAAATTTCGGATGAAATTCTCTCAACTCAACTTTGAATTTATCTTTTTGCAGGCAGGCATGGGCCAATTATGGTTCCTGCAAGTCAAACAAACCAAAATGAAGTGCTCAAACAAACCAAATGGGGGTGAAATTGATACTAATCCCCAACAGAGTCTCCAATCTGTTGCGTCCCTTTCATCACCTAAATGAGAAAAATAAGGATTCTTACAAGTCCATTTGGGTTAGTTGGACAAGACAACAGTGAATGCAAGAGTTAGAAACATCATGCATAAGAAATAAGCAAAGAACTAAGCTAATAACAATAAAATAAAATAAACTAGAGTGCATAAGGGAAATATAACAAGAAAATAAACAACATGTATGCCACCAATGGATAAGTTGTATTAGTGGAAAACACCAAAGAGAATGGGAGACTATGGGTCAACTCTTCCTCCAAGGGAGGGCTCTTGAACCCCTAATGATTGATCTCTTCTTACAAGTAGGAAACTAAAACGAAATGGTAAAGAAAATCGAAAGCACATTCACTCAAGAGGTGATATGAATGGCTAAATGAAATGATGCTTGTATGATCTTGATCAAGAAAGAGGATCCTCCAAGAGAATATAGGCAACATAACAATACAAATGAATTCCTTGAAAATATAGTGCACCCATGACCTCTTTTTATAGCAAAGATTTGAGGCATTATTTAACTAGTCTTTAGTGTGAACAAGGGGCTCTTTAGGGAACCGTTAGGTCTTTGACCAACCCCCCATTCGGATTCAGCTTAGATTTGGGTGTCAAATCGACTTGGGAGATGAACCAGAAGTGGGTGGAAGGCCGACCAAAATCATAAATGCATTGTTCTGAGGTGTGCACAGATTTTTGCCTCCATAGTTGTGCATCAGGCACATATGTGCTTTTCCAGAGTTATTCGACTATCACATGTGTGTGTGCTACCTTTGTATCCTTAGTGCATGCTGATTTTTTAATCGGTTATATAGATTTGTGCCCTTTGGAAATTCTTTTTTTTTTGGGCCATGGATGAACTAATGGGTGTTTGAAGATGTTGGATTTCTGTAACCATTTGTGGACAATATTCTAGTGATAACATGGAGGACCCTCTTACTACCCTCCTCCCCTTACCAACAGTCATATCCTGTTGTTCCTCCTCAGTCATTGGGGACACCCCCAATAGTACCCATGTCGTATCCGGTCTCTCAATCCAATATAGGTCCACCCCGAGCCCCTGGATATAACCCTAGATGTAGTGGAAGTACATCTACTTCTTAAACGCCATATGGATCCTATCGAAAAAACAATCTATATTTCCCATTTTCTAGTCCTCCCCAGCTAGTTAATCCGCCACCGGGACAACCACATGTCAACGTTAAATTTGTTCATCCCTTTCCCATTCAATAGGTTCATACATTTGAACAATTGAATACAACCAATCTGAATCATAAGAAGAAAGGAAAAAACTAAAACAATGACAATCTAGGACCAGGAGGAAATGACCCCCACAACCATCCCATTAGGGACAACCAATACCAAGACACCCAATGGGGCACCAATAACAATCAACCACAACCAGGGAAGAGCAACAATATTCAGAATAACAATATTTAGGGAAGCACTATATGTGGTGAGTATGGACATTATACTCATCATTTCCCCCAAATTCTTGATCTCCAATAGATGAGGGAATCCACTAACTCACAGGGCCCTCCGCCACCACCTTCCCCTTAGCAGGCCCCACAACAGTATTTTCAACCACCGCCTCCGGTTATTTTTCAAAATCCCATACCATACCAAGATGTGATGAACACCCAACAAGTGATCAACCCTACCCCACCACAAATGGGGAAATATCCAAACCTGGGTGCCACTCAACCCGAGAATTTGGTTGATCGCAGTGTCCTCCTCACCAGAGCAGAAATTCTTATTCAAACCCACAACCGTCGATATGGTATGCCTCCCGAATCTACCCCAACCACCTCAAAAACACTACCAACTATTGCAGAACAACCATTGATGATTCCACATCCTAACGTGAAACCCATTCCCTACATACCATGTATGCCTTTACGATAGAATGTGAATAACCCTCATGCTAGGGATGCTCATAATTATAGTCTGGTTGATGAATTAGCCCAGTCTCCTGCAGCCATGTCTATGTTGGAGGTCCTCCAAACCTATCTATCACAACGAAAATTCTTTCTTTCTGCCTTGGGGGAAGTTTACCCAGCTGACACACAACTGATCGCATTTGATTCAAATAGCGGAGAACCACGTCTTCCCATCCAAGTAGCCTTCCAAATACCAGTTAATATCTAGAACACCACATTTTATCAGTGTATCATCGATGAAGGTGTGTCCACATGCATCATGTTTAAACATGTATGGAATTAAATTGGGTCCCCTGAGCTAGTACCCTCTACCATCACCCTTCGATCTTACAATGGTCGACAAACATCTTCTGTAGGGCTTTGTCAAAATGTCCCCATAGAACTTGGGGGGAAAACCATCCTCATTGACATTGAATTTATTGATTCCTAACTTGATTACAATATCTTGTTCATATGAAACTGCATGTATTGTATGAAGGCGTTCGCCTCTTCTGTGTTTTGTACGATGATGTTCCCCCATAATGGGAAGATTGTCACCATTGACCAGTGTACAAATTACGAGCCTTACCATTCCACAAACTTCGATAACATCATTCCCCTTGTCCATGTTACCTCGGATTATTTTCGAGTTGTCAACATTGGCCCTAGATTATTCCAAGACCCATCCATGTTGGGAACTTATCAGGGAGTGCCATCGTTCCTAAACCCATCTTTTTCAGCACAA
Source organism: Picea mariana (assembly GCA_032191745.1). NCBI lineage: Eukaryota > Viridiplantae > Streptophyta > Pinopsida > Pinales > Pinaceae > Picea > Picea mariana. Next base: position 17,421 of record JASDQU011506384.1, on the reverse strand, counting down.
GTGTGTGTAGTTTCCTCTAAAGAAACATACATCGGAGACAATAATCCTATCACTAAGTCCCCTCCCCATATCAAAGTTCCACCAGTTGAATAAATACTACCTCAGGAGTCCCCTAAGAGTGCCACTGCACCACTTATCACAGATCCCCTCCCCTCCAGGGGAAAATCTTGGTTTAGGAGACGGTCCCCCAAGAAATTACCCAAATTCCCTTCTTCTACCCCCCACCGAGAGTACAAGCCTTCTAGGTAGCCACCACAATTACCCTTCCCAACATGGTGCTTGCCATCCCATTATGGTATCTACATCCACCCACGATGGTCCCTCAACCATCCCTCCCTCCCCAAACAAAATGAATCCCGATGTAGATTCCAGTACTAACTCCAACCGCACAACCCTCACCCCCAATTGCTAACACCACTACTATAGCTGGGGGCAGATGAAAGAAGAAATGTCCCACCTCTCCACCTCCTACTTGATTTCAACTTCCTTGCGCACTTTGCGAGAAAGAGGGACACCTCACAAACATATGTCCCTCTCTCCCCGAGTTACGTAATCTGATCCAACCCCCTTGAGTGACCACATCGCTCGTTGCTTCACCAAGCACACCTAGTATTACCACAACTTCCCTGGTTATAGGAAATAAAGGGTTGCAAACCAAATTCACATGTGCCATCTATTCTGAGTATGACCATTTAACCCACCATTGCCCTGCGCTACCTCAGTTTTGACAAACTCTAGCGACAATACGCCAAAGATTTCAGCAAGAACCCCCTCCATCCGCGTCATCAGGTACCCATGCCACTGACATCCATTATGTCAAAACCTTAGTCAATGACTGGATGAGGTGCCCTTTCTCTCTTTGTGAATCACTTTATCATTTCACATACCAATATCCTACGATCATTGACTACAGGCACTGTCAAATGTCCCTTATTCAAAATCCTCCAACCACCCCACTTCCAGTGATACCAGTGATTACCCCTACTCCATATTCAAATATTGTTCATATTATATCTCTTGAGCCTGAGGCACATCCCACTCCTCCATGGGTCATGGGCATCCTATATAAGGATTTTCTCCCAAATCCCCTGAAATTCTCCGGTTCATTTCCCCACGAAAATCTTATGCCTAACCACAATTTGTAACCCACAGTATCTCGACATTTGGTTCATGTCGAGTGAACCATCGCAACCTACTTGCACCACCCCCTCTACATATTCACCACCTGAAGACAATCACACTGTGACAGTTACCAATGTTACTTCCCCGGACCCCCTACATTCCTGCATTTTTCATTGCGATGAAGATATCCTAGAAGAACTAACTACCCCCGATTTCCCATTCAGATTCATCCAGCAGATCAGTATAAAAATGAATTTACCACCACATGGGGTACTTTTGCGTACCGTGTCATGCCTTCTAGACTTGTTAGCGATATTTTTGGTTATGGGGGAAAAATGTGGAGAAACAGGCAAAAAACCCACTTTTCCTAAGTCTAGGGTGCGAAATGCGCCTGTGCTAAGAGGCGGTCAGTTCTAGACGGCTGGATCTCGTGCGCCCAGATCAATGACGTGCATGCGATTCCGGACCCCCCCCCACCTTTCTACCTTTAAGTGGAGGGGGGGGTCTGGAATCCGTGGTAAGCAACAGGCGGATCTGGACAGCAGGCATCCATGTGCCCAGATCAATTGCGTGCATGCGATTCCGAACCCCCCTCGCCTTTCTACCTTGAAGTGGAGGGGGGGGGTCCGGAATCTGTGGTAAGCAGCAGGCAGATCTGGACAGCAGGCATCCACGTGCCCAGATCAACGACGTGAGAGATGATTCTGGACCCCCCTGCCTTTCTACCTTTAAGCGGAGGGGGGGGTCTAGAATCGGGGGCGCAACTCTTCAATGGCCACGATCGACGAGCCCGGATCAATGGCTCACAGGAAATTTCATCCTCCTCAACTGCTCCATGATTAACCTGCATGGGCCCTCTTCCCTGCCAAGTCATCTTTTCACCATCCTTCCCTTTGCCACCTGTCCTCCTCTTGGCCTTGTGACGGGGTCCATTCCCTTTAGCCTCCCATCGTTCCCTCCAAGTGGTCTTGTCCCCCCGCCATCTCTGTCATCGCCCACTCATTGCCTGCCACGTGTCTCATTCCCTTCCATGTCAACCTCCAATAAAAAGGTGTCCATTATATCCCATATCCTCCCCCCTTAGCCTATCATCTTCCTCCATGTGTCCTTCCCGGTCACATCCCTCACACCTCGTCACCCCTCGATTCCATCTTCATAGTCTCAGCACCACCACCCCTCATTATGCGCTGATCCTTCGCACCTACCTCCACGCATACTCCTCAGGTCAGTCAGCCAATCTAGGTGTCAGCACAAGGGGCCTTCCACGTCACTAAGGCGTCGAGTTGGCTGAGCTATCCGCAATCCCGATAAATCAGTTATTAAGGTAGTTGGTGGTGGTTATATATCTTCTCCACCATAATGGTAAAGTCCGGCGACGAGTTAAGAAGCACATCGATTCGCCTACAGAGCTGTCAAAAGTCTAATTGTGTCTGCCATAAGCACATGATCATTCAAAGATTGCAGTTGCAGATTGTCAGAAGCCATGCAAATGCAAAGATTTTAATGCTACGTCTTGATTTTGTTGTTGTTACTAGTTTGAGTATATCAAGGCGCTTTCGCCATTTTTGTATGGATCGATGGTAGAGAAGAGCTCCCGACTGTAAAGTTTTAACAGATGTTCTAGTTTTCTGGGTATGCATTTGTATTTGAGATTTCTTGTTTTATGACAGACAGTTCTCCTATCTCGTCTAAGTTTTCCTCTCATTCCAAGGAGTTCGTGATCGACTGATTCTCGCGAATTGTCACAATTATGTTATGATGAAAGTTTCATTGTTGCACGATTGTATTCTTTGGTTTTACATTTGAATTGCCTTCGAACACCTTCTTCTATAGTCTGTTAGTAACTCGGTGTTAGTACCAGACCACTACTTTTATCTTATATAAGTCTTCCACCCGTATCACCATATACTACAACTCACTGTCTGAAGTTTATATAATACCTCACTCACCTGTGCATGCCTGGCCTAGCTTGGAGTTATAACGACATCGTTTTGAGTTGGCTTCCATTCGGTCACTCCATCAATAAAAAAACCGTCACATAAAACTGATGGGCATCGGGCTCTGCTCCTGATAGAAATCCAGGAGCAACTTCTGAGGCTAACATTTCTGGCGCCGTTGCCAGGGACGAAGTTGAACATTTTCCCCGGGTTTGAACGATAATGATTAGCTGATTCTGAAGGTGCATCAGATATCAGAACTATTAAGATTGCTACTGTGCACCTGGCGACTCCATTGTGACGACTCCACTGGAAAGAGCCTCCTCTATCCATTGTGGCTTTCAGAGGTAGACACACGTGATCTCATCCGCAGCTGCCTCTAGCTACACCTGAAGCTGACTCAGAAGTAGTGCGTAGAAAGGGAAAGAGCTCTGCAAAATAAGTTTCCACCATCAAAACAGGTAAGCCACCATCCCCTTCTATTAGAACTCCGTCTTGTCCTCCTCAGTTTCTTAATAGACCTCCTTCAGAGGTTTCTCATTTCTTGAATTTCGGGAGTGTTCTTGCTAAGTTTTCCCCTCCTAGTCTGGGATCGGAGGGAGAAATTCTTGTCACTCCCCTCTCCTCAGAATTTGTTCCTTGGCATAGACCCAGGACTACAGAAGAGTTCCCCACTCCTGCACAAAAAGGAACACCTCCTGACTTGAGCCCGCTAGCCTTCTCCTTGAATCCTTTTTTGTTTCCCACTCCACTTCGAGACTCATTCCCAGCAGCTCCTTCACAAACTCCTTCTCCTCCAAGTTCTCCTCCACCTAATATTCCTATGGCTGGTGCTCATCCCCCTATGACCAAAATGGAGGCTATTATAGCCACTAGGCATGCTCCCCTTGTGTTACCTCAACCCCTCAATTCCCTCCCGGTAGATGGTTACCTCAAGCAACTACTCAAATTCACGGGTGAGGGGGATGTAACTGCAGATGAGCACCTAGAAGCCTTTTACGGTTTCACATATGACAATGTTATCATGCATGCAGACATATGGATGAGAATTTTTGTCCACAGCCTCCAAGGAGAGGCTAGAAAATGGTTCAAGGCCTTTCCTCTTGAATCTATTGATGGGATCGAAGCACTAGACAATGCCGTTTTGAGACAATGGGGAGATAAAAAGGATTTCATGTATTACATGATGGAGTTTGGGTCATTGAAAAGAAAGGAAGGAGAGTCTGTCTCCGACTTCTCCAAAAATATTAATATAATGTACAACAGAATCCCTGCTGAGATAAAGACCTTCGAAGCCTCTGCAAAGATCACTTAATCCAGCGCTTTTGATCCTGATTTCTGCCTATTGCTGAGGGAGAGGAGAGCCACTACCCTAGCCCTCATGCAGGATGCAGTCGTGGAAGTAGAATCTAACATATTAGCTGTTGACTGACTCAGGAATGCTGCTGATAGAAATCTATCAAAGAAAAGGCCTGAAGCTTCCTCATCAAGTTTCTCTCCCCTGCCCCATTAGACAGATAAGACAACTAGAACAATAAAATCGATTGCTGACAAGATATAAAGGTTGGAGTTAGAAGGGAAGCCCATGTACAGAAATCCCCAAAACACTTATAATAGAGGTTTCAGACGACTTGCTAAAAATACGCCTCAGGTTTTCCAGAAGGAACAAAGGGGAAGAGATAGAAATGATCAAAGGGTTCAACCCCCCTCCAGAACAACCTAGTTGATCATGAGGAAAGGGAGGAGATAGATGAGTTTGGCCCAGAGATTCACTGTATTGAAGAGATTCCCCCTTTTCCCCACTTGAATCAGTCTGCATATGAGAGATATTTGATGAACATTCAGATCCATGAGTTAGGGAAGGGAGAAAGGGCTAGTCATACCTCTGACAGATATAACCTCAGGTCGAGGAGGAAAGAAAGAGACTTTGACAGCCCAGACCAGCCCCTCATAGCAGATAGGCCTATCAAATCTACAGTAGCCACTACTAAATAGAAGAAGACTCAGAGTGCTTTGCCAGCAGCCAAAGAACCTGTCACTGAGGTAAGAGAAGCTCCTAAACCTAACCCCTCTTTCAATTTTGAGCATGAAATTCAGAAGATCATGATTCCTGTACCTCTCTCTGAACTAGTTAAAAATGAAGACTTCAAAAGGTCCCTCTCCAAGTTGCTGCAATCTGAATCCCCCCAGCCTCCCTCTGACTCAATAAACCTTCAAGATGAGAAGCCTGCAGTCATCTTAGGGCGCATGGTAGAAGATAGAGTTGATTCATCCCCTCCCTTCTACACATCCCTGAATATACACGATAAAGTGCTGCATAACTGCCTCATGGACTCAGAGGCTTCCCATAACCTCATGCCCAAAATAGTAAAAGAGATGGGATTAGAAGTGACCAGGGCCTATCATGATTTATACTCTTTTGATTCAAGGAGGGTGTAGTGCCTGGGGGTCATCAAAGACCTGGTGGTTTCCTTATTTCAGCTGCCCATGAAAAGCGTGGTCATGGATATTGTGGTAGTTGACGTTCCTCCCAAATTTGGCATGTTGTTGTCTAGATCATGGATTAAAAAGCTCGAAGGAATGCTGTAGATGGATCTCACATATGCTACCATTCTGGTTTTCGGAGGGGAGCAAAGGAGGCTTTATAGAGAAGCTCAACTGGCTTACATAGTCAGCGATGAGGCGGACCCCACTAATCACCCCATCTTTGCAATTGACACAAATTTGGGGTCTAGCCTGTTGCAGCTTACTGACGCCCCTGAAGAGTCTTGCCAGGTCTGAAAGCAACCCAGTCTTGAATGTCTGGATTTCCCCCCAACCCCTTCCGTGTGGAAGATGTTTTTCGACGGTGCTTCTTCTGCTGAAGGTGCTGGCGCTAGGGTGGTTTATATATCACCTTGTCAAGAGATCATATCCCTTTCATACAAGCTTGAATTAGAAACTGCCAACAACGTAGAAGAGTATGAAGCTCTTATTTTGGGCATGAGGTCTGCGAAGGAAATGGGGATTAGAGAGATAGCGATATTTGGAGATGCTGAGTTGATTATTCAGCAAATAAGAAAGGCTTATCGCACCAATAATCCCTGACTCAGAAATTACAAAAATGAAGTATGGTACCTGATGGATAATTTATTCTTGGCTTTTAACATTTCTTTCGTCCCGAGGGGGGAAAATACTCTAGCCGACTCTCTAGCCGTATCAGCCAGTTCTCTCAAGCATCCTCTGCCGCTTGGGATAAAAAGTGATGTCAAGATAAAATACAGACCATCTATACCTGACAATGTCAAACATTGGAAGGTGTTTGAAGATGATTTGGAAATTGAAAGGTTTCTACAATCTATGGACGAATTTTCTGCGCTGCACATTGACCAGGATCTTGACCTGGAAAATGACCTTCATCTTGGGGTATTTTTAAATAAGATCACGAATCACCAGATCATTCATCTGCCCAGCAATCACATCCCGAGAGGACTCATCCCTTTAGAAATATTGTTTGATGGGAATGACGTGCCAGTAAAGGGTGGTGTTCCGAGTGAATATGCTGACATAGCAGAATGCAACATTGGCACGCAGGATGAGCCTAGATTCATCAAATTGTCTAGCAGTCTGAATAGGGAGCAGCGGGCCGAATATATTAAGTTATTGAAAGAGTTTTCTGATGTGTTTGCATGGACATATGAAGACTTGAAAACTTACGATGCATCTGTTATTGAGCACAAGATCTTGTTGAAAGAAGAGGCTAGGCCATTCAAGCAAAAACTGAGATAGATAAATCCCATGTTGTTGCCTGTCATGGAGAAAGAAGTAAAAAAGTTGTTGGATGTGCAAATCATTGTCCCCTTGAGATATTCTGAGTGGGTGGCCAACTTGGTCCCAGTAAAGAAGAAGAGCGGAGAAATTAGGCTTTGTGTTGACTTCAGGAACCTGAACAGAAGCTCAAGAAAAGATAATTATCCCCTGCCCAATATGGAACACATATTGCAGAAGGTAACTGGAGCAGCTAGGATATCCATGATTGATGGGTTTTCGGGGTATAATCAAATATCAGTCATGCCTGAGGATAGAGAAAAAACGGCCTTCACCACCCCTTGGGGCACATTCATGTATGCCAAAATGCCTTTTGGGTTAATGAATGTAGGAGCCACATTCCAGCGAGCCATGGACATAGCCTTCATCGGGGAGAAAGATAGGTTTGTGGTGATCTATCTGGATGACATAACGGTCTTCTCCAAGTCTGACAAAGAACACTGTTGCCACCTAAGAAAATTCTTTTTGAAGTGTCGCAGGTTTGGCCTTTCCCTAAATCCCAAGAAGTCTCTATTTTCTATGAAAGAAGGGAAACTGTTAGGTCATATAGTATCAGCAGAAGGGGTAAGAATTGATCCTAGCAGGGTAGAAGCAATTCAGACCCTATCACTTCCCAGATCAAAGAAGGAAGTTCAGGCCTTTTTGGGGAAGATTAATTTTCTGAGGAGATTCGTCTCAAATTTTTCCGAGTTGGTGAAACACATCACAACCATGCTCAAGAAGGGAAATGAAGTAAAATGGACCTCCGAACCCAAGGAATCTTTTGATCAAATAAAAAAGGCATTGACTGAGGCACCTGTGCTGATCAGCCCTAACTATTCCAAGGAGTTCCTAATTTTCTCCTTTTCTTCTTTTGATACAGTGGTGGCGGTCTTATTGCAGAAAAATGAAGAAGGACATGAGCAGCCCATCGCCTTCTTCAGCAAGGCGTTATGAGATGTGGAGAGCAGGTATGAAATCATGGAGAAGCAGGCCTATGCCTTAGTAAAAGCTCTTAAAGCTTTCAGAGTATATGTCTTGCATTCAAAAATAATAGCATATGTTCCCTGAGCCTCCGTGAAGGACATTCTTATGTAGCCAGACATAGATGGGAGAAGAGGTAAATGGATCGCCAAGATCCTTGAGTTTGATCTGGTAATCAAGCCCACCAAGTTGATAAAGGGGCAAGGTTTGGCCAAGTTATTGGCTAAATCCAATTGCAAAGCTTTGGGGATTGAATTCATCAACGAGCAAGCTGAGTCATACAACAAGAGTTCCCAAAGCGCTTTACCACTAGCAACATGTCCCTGGTACAAGGATGTCTTGTATTTTTTGCAAGAATTGAGGCCTCCTTATGGAATGGAGAAGAGCAAGGCGAGAGATTTAAAGCTCAAGGTGGTCAGATATTTCCTCATCGACCAAGCCTTGTACTGAAAGGACCCTTTAGGGGTATTTTTAAAGTGCCTGGACCCTCAAGAAGCCCGACAAGTTACATTTTATTTTCACAGTGGCCTTTGTGGGGGTCACCATTTATGGAATACCATAGCCCATAAGATCCTTCAGGTTGTGTACTACTGGCCTACTTTATTCCCTAATGTCTGTAGAGAAATCAGAGCTTGCATCAAATGCCAGAGGTTCTCAGGAAAGCAGCAGCTCAGATCTCTGCCATTAAAGCCTGTAGTGATTTCAGCACCCTTCCGGTAGTGGGGATTGGACTTCATTAGAGAAATTCATCCTCCCTCAAGTGGCCAACACAGATGGATCCTCACTGCTACAAATTATTTCACCAAATGGATAGAAGCTGTCCCTACCAGGAGCACTTCCCACAAATTAATCATCAGCTTCCTGTAAGATATCATAGCTAGATTTGGATGTCCTAACAAAATTGTCACTGACAACGCCACCCCTTTCCAGTCTAAGCCTCCGGTCAAGTTCTGTGAACAGTTTGAAATTTCACTGATTCACTCTACTCCCTATTATCCCCAGGGAAATGGACTTGCAGAGTCTTCCAATAAAATCCTAATCAAGCTCATTAAGAAATTACTGGAAGACAATAAAAGGGCCTGGGATCCAAAGCTCAAATTTGCATTATGGGTTGATCGAGTGACAACAAAGAGGTCCCTGGGCATATCACCCTTTCAACTTGTTTATGGAACAGAAGCTGTTTTCCCCACTCAGCTCGCTTTATCTGTGGCGAAATTCCTCCAGGACATTGAAGGAGAGCCTAACCATATGGTCAGAAGGATTCATTAGATAGTGGAAATACAACAGATCAGGGAATAGGTCCTGAACAGCGCCCACGATTATCAGCAGAATATCAAGCAGGTTTTTGACAGAAGGAGCAGTAAGAAAGGATTCAAGCAGGGTGATCTGGTTCTCAAATGGGATGCACCTCGGCAGGACAGAGGCAAGCATAGCAAGTTTGATGCCCTTTGGTTTGGGCCTTTCAATATCCACGAAGTATTCTCAAACAACACTTACAGGTTGCAGGATCTGGAAGGCCAAGAAGTTTTCAGTAGCCCAGTAAATGGGCATTTCTTAAAAAAATGTTTTTTGTGAGCCATAGTCGGCTCTTTTTGTTTTGTTTTGTAAATATTATTTCTGTTTTTTGGACTAATAAATGACTCCATAGCCCAACAGCAAAGGCACTAAATCTGCAAAAGTGTTCTTAGAGCATCACAGGGACGACTCTATCCCCCATGGAGCCAAATGTTAGCGATATTTATGGTTATGGGGGAAAAATGTGGAGAAACAGGCAAAAAACCCACTTTTCCTAAGTCCAAGGTGCGAAATGTGCCTGTGCTAAGAGGCGGTCAGTTCTAGACGGCTGGATCTCATGCGCCCAAATCAACGGCGTGCATTCGATTCCAGACCCCCCCCCCCACCTTTCTACCTTTAAGCGAACGAGGGGGGTC
>JASDQU011506381.1:0-19571 GCA_032191745.1 Picea mariana | reverse complement strand
TCATTAGTTCCTAAGTTTACTTTTTCATAAGATAACGAGGAACTATTGGTTTTACAGTTGACTGTCTTTTTAAATTTATCTTGAAAATCATAAAACTTCTCTAATCTAACTACAGATTTAGGGATCGAGTTTACCATGTCTGATGAAGATTCAGGAGTTCTCGGATCTGGTATTACCGTGAAATTGCGCAAATTGTTGTTGTGCGTGTGTTCGTCTATCACCGCTCCTTGAAAGGTTTCTTCCATGTGCAGAAAGTTAATAATCTGTTGATCATCGTCAAAGACTCTCCAGTTCGTGATGTTGTCGGGGATGGATGGCCAGAAAAACAGCTCGACGGAGAATGCATCTGGGGACAAGCCTTCTGCAGGAAGAAGTTTAGAAGCTACATTAGCTAATAAATCTGCTTCATAGTTATTCAATCTAGGAATAGAATTTATATTGAAAGCGGAAAATTTATTCATTAAATTCCATACCTCAAATTGGTATCTTTTGAGATGCGGAGACAGACAGTGGATAGAGTCTCTTACCTGTCTAACCACTATTTCAGAGTCGCCAAAGACGGTTAAATTTTGAATGTTCATATCCAAAGCTTTTCTGAGGCCTTGCAAGTAAAGCCTCATATTCTGCAGTGTTGTTAGTACATTCAAATTCCAACCTACATGCCATCAATGTTTTGTTACCTGCCGGATTGATAATGACACAACCTGCTCCATCTCCTTCTTTGGATTTTGACCCGTCGAAATAAAGAGACCAAATTATATTTGCATCGGGTACATGGGACCCTTGTGTGGAAGTTGTTGGCTGCATATATGCTACAATCTCAGATTGTTGTTCCAGATTGGTGATAGGTGAAGCCTCGGCCATGAAATTTCCGAAGAAGGTGTCTATCCCTTGTACTTTAGGTGAATCAGCAAAAGGTGTATACAGTTCATTGGGATCGTTCAAATCTGCGACCGTGAACTTAAGGTAGCGCTCACGATTTACTTTGATTTTATTAGGCTTGTCATTCTCTGGAAGCCATAGATGGGACCAATCTGTCGCGAAATAACCATGTAGCTGCTCCGACCAGTCCCTGCTTAAAAACAGACCATACACTTCTGGAATCTCCACAACAATTATATCAATAACTTGATGAACCTTGGGGTTAGACGATAATCTAATAAGCACATTCTTTAGTTTGCCTATAACTTTAACATTTTTCCGATCAAGTTGTATGATTTTTAAAGTGGAGGGTTCAACTTCAGCATTAATCTTTTGGAAAACAGACCAAGGCATCACATCGGATGATGCTCCTAAGTCTACCATACAATTGTGCACGTTTCTATTAAAGATCTCGAAAGTTAACAAAAACGGAAGTACATTTTTGCGAGTACTAAGAGTAGTATCTTGTGGCTTTTTACTCGCAGTTTCTAAGGCTACTTTATCTACATTATTTACATTATTCACATTACTTACAGGAAGGCTTCCTTTATCTTGAGGATCAAGATTATTTTTAGTGGAAGTCTTCTGAGGGACTTTGTTCTGCACAACCTTGTTACCACTTGAATTACCATTTTTTCCATTTTCTGAGATATTTTGTAACATTTTTTGTAGCAGAAATGGAAATTTCAATAACTCATAAATAGAAATGTTAGCCCTTAACTTTTTAAGATCTTCAACAACATCATAATCTAATTTGGGGTTCACATTACTTTGTTTAGTCTCAGCTGATTTATACTGCTTTGGAGGCGAAGTTGTAGTATTTTCGGAAGAAGGTTTGTTTGTTGTCTTACTCCAGGTATTATAAGGATGAACTGTCTCGAAGTTAGCTTGAAAGATGCTATCTGAGAAGTGTCCAAAAATGTTTGGAGAAGACTCTTCTTCTTGAACTGTCTCTTCTTCAACTACCTCCTCAGGAATCTTAGGTGGCATCAAGTTATCTTGGGCTTCTAGAATTGTTTGAAGGGCACATTGCAGGCTTTCTAGATTAAGGCCTTCAGTGGTTGGGTTAGGTCGGTTGGTGGGAAAAGGATTTTGTAACAGTGGTTTGTAAGGCCCTTTGCTCAAGGAAGCTTCTACGGTCGTCCTTTTTAAGTCTATAATTTGATTTGACAGTTTTTGAACAACTTTGGTTAAGTTTTCTAAATCATAGTTTTCAGGTTGTGTTTTCCTTTGAGTGGGTCTAGGGAGGATTTCGATCTTCTTTTTGGAAGAAGAACAAGTCTCAGTTTCGTTTCTAGTAGAGTCTTTAAGACTAAGTATGTCTTTTTCAATCTGGCTGGCCTCCTCAAAGGCTTCTAACAACGTGGCTTTCTTAGATCGTTTAACCCAAATAGCTATACTTTGATGCAAAGCTTTAGTGTAGTATGCTATTATAAGACTCTCAACAGGCATAGAATCCGCAAGGATTCGGTTTTTAAGTGTTAAGAATCTTTTATTAAAGTCTTTAACTTTTTCTTTTGGGTTCATTCTTAAGCTAGAAAGGTTCATAACTAGGACTTCCGGAGGTTTACCGTCTCCGAACTTTTCCAAAAAGCATGACTCAAACTTTTCCCAAGACACGATGGTATGGGGTTGTTGGGAAAAGTACCATGTGGATGCATTACCCTTGAAAGTATACAGGAACAACCTATAGAAAACATCTTCATGTTCTACATTGCGGAGTCTTATGGCTAACATAAACTTTTTAATGCGATCTTCAGCGATCTGTTTTGAGTCAAGGTCAAACTTGGGAAGCCATTTCTCCAGGTGTTTAGGTAAAGGATGCTGAGCTCCAGGCACAGCTACGACATCCTGGTCAAGCCAGGGTCTAGCAGGGTTGTTCTAATTTTCCATTGGGGTAGTGGGTGTGGAAGGCTGAGAAGGGGAATCGCCTTCGTCAGAGGAATCTTCTCCAGAAGAGGAAGGAGATGATGGAGGTGGTGAAGGGGGTATCCCAGATCCTCCTACAACAGGATTTAAGATTGGATCTGTAGGATTCATAGTGAGGTTAGTGTCACCTAATTGTTCTCTGATATCGGAGAAATCCAAAGGTTGGCCCCATGAACGGTTTGGTTGCCTCAAACGGGCTAAGGCACTATGTGTTTTTATAAGAGATTGGCAGACAATCTCTTGTAAGTCAACACCTGTAGGATTAGGGGTTGTTGGCTCAACTGTGATATGTGGATCGTCGGTTGAAGTAGTTGCTATTTGAGGGGGAATATTATCGTTTGAATGGCTTCTAGTCACTATAGGTGAGGAATTAGGTGGTGGAGGAGTCTTGTGACTGCCTCATGCCATTAATTAAATTCAGGCCCTCCTTCTAGCACCATTTGTTGACGGGAAAAATTGACCGTCCGTCAACTGGAAGAGTGGAACCGGTCCGGGGTTGTCTAATAACCCAAGCCATTTGGAATGAACCACCCTGACGGGTTTAGCGGCTCTATTAGCCGATCTAAGGTCCTAAGAAACAAAAATAAAATAAAAAATACTCTAAACTAACTAATCTAACTAAAACTAACTATTAAAACAAACTAAACTAATCTAACTAAAAATAAAACAAACTAAAACAAAATTAACTATTCTATATATACATTCTACTAACTAATAATATACTAACTCTAACTAATTAACTATCTAAGTAATAACATAAATAAATCTTATTCACAAAACGTACAATATCTACAATTTGCAGATTTAAATAAAACCTGAAAAACTCATACATATTCTGCCCTAAGACAGAGAGAGATATTTTTGTTGATTTTATAATTTTATGAACAAGAAATAAAACAAAAACTAACTAAACTAGAAAAATAATATACTAATTCTAACTACAAATCTAACTAACATATATCTAACTAAACTACTAATATTATACTAACAAATTAATCAAACAAATAAATAACAAACTGACCTGGAGAAACGCTCCAGGTTTGCCCTGTGTATGATGATTGTCTTCGCTGATCAGAGGGAGGAAACCCGCACCGAATTATCCAGGAGCTCCTTGTAAACAGAAGCTGCAGTGCTCTTAAATATAATTACAGGACAAACAAGACATAAAAATTACAACAATCATATGATTTATAAATCTTCACAGTTAGATAAACCTGTATGCAAAGACTTACACAAAATAATTCAATTGATGAAGAAGAGAAATCTGTCATTCATTAACTGAACAAAGTAATTGTTGTATTTTTAAAGTAATGAAAGAAATCAGATATGGATAGCACATTAATCAAATCATATCATTCTGCAATAGACTATGATAGCTAAAGTAGTCTATAATCAACTGCAAATGACATGCATAAACTTGAAACAAAAGATTGATATATTGAAAAGAGAAAGCTGTAGCAAAACATCAACTCATGTCCCAGTTTGTATTAGAAACCCATAACCTGGTTCTCCCACAAGTGAGGATGATCCTTATTACACAAAGTAATAAGTATTTAAAGACCTTCTATAGGGTAAAACATCCCTGTAGAAGTTATCAAACTGTTTACAGAAAATCTGGGAAGATATCCCAAGTCTGACTAAACTAGGAACCTAAAATAAAAACTAAATCACACAAATATCTCCTAGACTATCCAGCATGCCCAATGCAATTCAGATGTACCTGAAAAGGGTTAAAAATGAACAAGTTAGGCAGATATTTTATTCATAAAATAATAAAAAAATCTAATTCTATAGACTAGCTACAGAATCTTGCGATTCTGTAGCTGGTCTAGAGAAGACACAGAATCAACATTAAAATCAATTCAAATCATTTAAGAGTTAAATTCAACTAATAACAAGTATCTAGTAGCTATTTGAAAGACAAACGAATCATTCAAATCAAGATTGTTATCAAAACAAAACTAAAATCAAATGATTAGAGAGATGCATATACTCTGTTTCGTTTGTTGCCACATAATTGGGTGCACAGAATTGTAACGAATAGTAATGAAATCGTTTCATATCAAATTAAAATCGATACAATTAAAACAAATCATAGGCAATCGTTATGCTGCCTCATCAACAGGAAACACGATCAAATCCAGACAAGATCATTTTCAAATCGACATAACTGTATTGACATAACAAACGATCCATGCCACGAGCGAGTTAAATCAAAACTGGCACGTAAATGTTCACAAACGAGATCATAACAGGATCAATTAGTTGATAACAGAGTTTGTAAGAATTATCCAATCGTTTGTTATTGCAAATTGTGGCAGACAAATTCATTCACGAAATCATTTCTTGAATTCATTTTGAAACGACTATTACCCGAATTTCCTCATACGAATCTGACAAAAATGACATAGGTCGATCTGAGTTAACAAACTTGTTTGAAAATTAAAATTAACAGAGATGCAATCAAGTCTATTGTTGATACAAATACAACTCATAAAATCAATCATGCTAACTAAAGATACACAGCAATCCAATCAAGCGAATCAAACGGCTGGGGTTTAACATAGTTGTCGTGAATCAAAACCATTCTACGATTCGGGCATGTTTGCATAGGCTTGAAATGAAAACATTGTTTTCGTGAAAAACAGAGTCATTCTTTCCAAATCATTGTCAATCAGAGTTCTATTCCCGATTTAGAAGATTACATCAATTCAAACTCACGAAGTCGTTTCGAAAATCAAATCATCAAAACTCAATTAGGGTCGATGTGATCCGACTACAACGAAATCATACAGAATCAAAATATGATTGTGCTCTAAATTTAGCATGAAAACCTCCTGTTCAAGTTGGATACAAACAAATTCAATTGAAAGCAAACCATCGATTTTGTTAACTCAACAGACAAACGAATCAAATCCGATGAAAATCTATCAGTGGCTAAACTGGGTACGAGAAAATCGTGCATCCAAATCGAAACTTAATTTATTTTTAGCAAAGCGAAAAAAATGTACAGGATGAACAACATTATGACAGAGCCACTTCAAAGGATAGACAGATCTATTCGAAAATGAAATTCAAATCATTATATTAACCCTGGTCATTCACAAAACTAAAATGATATCAAAATTCATACCTATATGACGAGCATACGGCTTGATCATGACATTTTGGAGTTGACAATGGCTGTAGCTGATTCAACATTCTGAAAAATGATGGAACCAGTAGTCCTTTGCTTCCTATCAGTTGCTTGAAGCTTGTCTCTTTGGCTGGTCAATACTGCAACTTGACTTTCCAGCAATTGGATCCTCAACTGTAATAAGGGGACGTCTATATAGTATCATTCCAACCACAAATCACATTGGTCACGGGATGACTATCCAGGATTCGAAAAAGCAAGTGAGGGTTTGGTTAAATTTTTGAGGGTTTCGTTAGGTAGTTTGATCCCTAGGTAAATGGGATTGTTTCTTAGGCAAGGGGGAAGATTCAAAACGAAGTCATAAGGTGGCTCAGAGAACAGACCCTGTGAGTAAGGGTACTCACTATCTAGGAAGCGTTCTATGTCAGAGTCTGAATCCTCACTAGGGACTATGGGCTTCTGCTCAACACTAGGTTTAGGCTTATTCCTAGCCATTCTCGAGATAATCCGAGCATTCTTTTTTCCTTTGCCATCAACAGTAGGGTTTGCCTTGGCCTTTTTGCTTACAGGCTTTTTAATAGCCTCAACCTTCTCAGTTATAGTGTCGGGTAAGTCAACATCAGGGTCGACCGAAGGTTTAGGAGAAGGCAGTAGGACATGGAAGGGCACGGGTGGCTCGACCTTGGCTTCATTAATCACAGGCTTGTCAATCTGGACAAGGTCTGTATCATCAAAACCATTTTGAGCGATAAAATATCGCCAGCTATCACTGTGGATACTTAAGTGGTGAACAATGATAAGTCTGATTAAGCCATGGTGGAACAGGCTACTATCAACCTTCTCCCTTTTAAACCTTTTCGACATTTTATATAGGCTATGCTGGAAATAAAAGGGCATATTCAATGGGTATCCCATAAAATTCATTAACAAACGTAGGTGATAGAGAAAAACGAGTCCATATCAACCCTCACAGGTCACGAATTGTTTGACCACCATCAAAATATGATGCCATTGTGGTTTAAGTGCAGAGATGGGCATACCTCTGTCACAATATGTGACCTTTCGCGAGACGAACAGTAGCGGCCATGGCACCTCCTCGACCTTAGAGTTTTTAAACCAACGCTAGCCCGAGGATGGTAACCCTGTAGTAGAACTAATAAACTCCTCATTGATTTCCAATTGAATGTCGCCCACCTTGGCTCTACAGCCATCAAAAGTCAGAGCAAATTGTTGTGCAACAAATAAATTAAAACCCTCAAATCGTTGTACAAAGGTGAGACAACCGTTATCCTCTAAGTCCTTCTGTGCATTGTCGAACATTAGCAAGGCTTGGATACCATTCAGCTTGATTGGCACCACCGGTGCCATGGAGCCTTGCGCACGGTAAGTCCAGGGTTTGGATCATAGCACACATAGGAGCAGAGTGCACGAAGGGTTACCAGAGCTAGCAGATTTAAAATAGGGAT
Source organism: Picea mariana (assembly GCA_032191745.1). NCBI lineage: Eukaryota > Viridiplantae > Streptophyta > Pinopsida > Pinales > Pinaceae > Picea > Picea mariana. The sequence goes on along the minus strand of JASDQU011506381.1, from coordinate 12,119 downwards.
AAGGGATAGGCATAAATGACATCGTGCGAAGGTGGTGGAGATTATTTCTGCCATGCATAATAGTTATTTCCAATGGTACAACCGTCGGCGCTTATAGCTGTTCAACCCACTATTGTATAGTTTTAAAAATCATGTCACTTGCCCGACCAATGAAACCAATGGTAAGTGTATTAATCAACACACGCAATGGTTATACCATAGTTTTAAAACCAATCATACAAATTGAAATCAATACCAAGTGTTTAACCAATGTGACATGCGTTGTATCAATTCATATCAAGAGTTTAAGCAAGGTACCAATGCATTTTGAACTAGGTGTCATATCAAATGAAATATTTCAAGGGTTTAACCATAACACCTATATATTTTATGAAAACAATGTGAAAAATTTGATCAAATAACATGTAAATCCAACTGCCAATGCATCTCAAACTCAATGAGACAAAGTCACACAATCAATCCAAGAATGTCCAATGAGTACAGATCAAAAGTTTTACCAACTGCATAATGATAAGTGAAATGTGAGTGCAATGGGCATATCAACAAGAAGGATAACGACAATTCAACAATGATTTTAATGCGACTTCGAAAGACCAAGTTTTCACGCTTGCAGTCGCGAAAACAAAAACGAAGGTAAATGTGCAAATGTCGCAAAAATAAAAGTGTCGTTTATTTGCAAATTGCGACGAAAAAAAATGATGTTTGGAAAACATTGGTGTAGGCAGCTTATTAGTCAGTGGAAAATGTGAATTGGCTGCCAACACATTCTTATGTTCAAGAGAATTCAAAACAAGCCCTCCCTCGAGTCAACCATCTACATTGTCATTTCTTACCATGTCGACCTTCCCTGTGTCAGTTTTGAATCATTTTCATACTTTGATCTACCCTTAATATGTTACTTATTTCATGTCACTGATGGGGGATATATCAAGGCCCTCCTATGATGATTCTTTTTCATGTCGACTTCAACTCATCATCCAGGAACAAGACTTAGAAATCATTTAGTACGTTAGAGCATGCATGCCTCAATGATAGGATTCTTCTCTCTCAATAATGGATTCACATCATTGGTCCCTGATCGAGAGATTTCATCGAGTTTTCGACTTCATATCATTTATTTAAATTTGTTGGATTGTACTAAGGTACCTTGGGATTCATTGACATCAATGGTGATTTCCCTCGCACTTGTTAACGGTTTTCATCAATGACCGGTAATCAAGTGGTTTCTGCCATGTTCGACTTCAACACCTGTAATCGCATGGTTACATTCATACTTACAGATGACGGGATTGAAGACCTTGGATATTGTCTTTTTGGCCCAGGTTGTGATGGAATATTTATGATTTGAATTGACACACAAATCCACATTGTATGTCTCATGGCTGTGTCTGAATTTACACTTTCTAATACATAGATCCACGGTGTATTTTTGGTGGCTATGTATAATCTTGACGACATGGATCCACGGTGTATAATTGGTGGCCATGCATTTCATTTATGATTTCAATCTCTCATGATATGTTGGCCCTTGAACAAGTTTTGAGGAATACTTGGTCATAGTTGACTGTTTGGTACTTCGATTGCTTGTCGAAGATGGAGTGCATAGCGAAGCGGAGATCATAGGATCTCGCCACTTTTTGTGGAACCTTTTTGGGTTTTTTGGGAATATTGTAATGGGAAAGGGATGTTGTCCCTTGTTTAGGCCTTTTTCTATGTATAAATAGAGTTCTAGGCCATGTAAGAAAAGAGGCCCTGTCTAGTCAATGGCTTAGTGCATAAGTTGGATCTATGTGATCAGAAGTCTGTGTGACTGTAAGAGCTCTGTGCATGTTGTAATAAGTGATGAGTGCACAGAGTGTGACAAGGCTTAGTGCTTCGATCTACTCAGGGAAAGAGGATCTAGCGAGTTGCCCAGATCTCTTCTCCTATGCGGGGTAGGATCTTGAAGGCTTAGTGCTAGTAGCAGGATCTGTGTAATCAAGTATCGTAAGGCTCTGTGCATTTTGTGTAAGACTTGCGGAGCTGAGTGCAAGTCTCTGTGAGAGACTGTAGAAGGCTTTGTGCTGAGTGCAAGCAAGAGGGATCTAGTGAGCTGCGTGGATCCTCTGTCCTGTGTGAAGTAAGGGTCATTGAAGCTCCATGTTGTAACTTCTTGACCAAGATAATATAAAGAATACTTTCTAGACGTAGCCCCAGGGTGGGGGTGAACCACGGTAACTCTGTGTATTGTGCTAATGTGCTTGTCTCTTTCTTGCTAAGTGCTCTAATATGTTTAGATAGATCTATTGATGCTTTGTGCTTATGATATATGAATGCATGTTAGATATGATACATAAGATGCTAAGTGATTAATCGATTGATTATAACCTATTTATCATTTCTAAGTGCTAGATCTGAGTAATTACCATGGTGCTTTGTGCTTTCTAAGAAGTGTATTAATGAATGTATGTTAGGAAATAACTGATGCTAAGTGATATGTAAGAAAGATAATCATAGATATGTGTCCCAGCTAAGGTTGTAGACACCTGAGTCCTGCAACCACCCCTTCCTCTACCTCGGGTGAGATTACATCTGCTTCGCAGGTGTTGCTGAAAGGGCCAGTAGTTAGGGCTTTGTTGGTGCGCTCTTGAACGTTGAACCCTGGGTCTGCCCCTGTGCCAACATGATTTGAGCATGGGAATGCCTACCTTAGAAATGGTATAATTCTATGCAGATACTTGATTTTTTGCAGGTTCTTGATTGGTGCGCTCCTTGTTCCCGACACACACACACACATGTTTTACAAAGTATTTCGATTGTCACATGTTCCATCCTCATACTTTGGGGGGCATTCTATTAAACATTATTTTGGTCACTTTGATGATGACCCCATAGGAATGTGTTTAGGCTTCCAAAACAATCTTTCACGAAGAAAATGGTTGGATTCTTCCCCTATAAGGCACATTTTTAGAATGATGTTGCAGGCTGACAATGGTACACAGTTCATAAATCCTTCATTTCCACATGCTTCTCTATGCTTGGCTTGTGGGATTTCTGCATGCTGCTATATAGGCAGGGTGCAGCGGTGCTTGAAGATAAGAAAACGAAGAAGTTTTGTAAAGTTTCTAGAAGGAGAATCTTCTAGAATGTGAGGTGGCATCTATATGATTGTGATCTTACTAGCTTCTCTGATTTAGTGGGATCATCCTCATCCTAGTAACCACTTCATATTCTCCTATATAATAATAGATTTCTCATGGAAAAGGTTAAGAAAGGTCAAGCAAGATTGAGAAAAGAATAGGCTGAATACTGTGTGAAGAATCCTGATACAATTGATGCTTGAGGCCTCCATTTGTCCATCAAGCTTTGTGGACTATCTTCATGCAAATTCGGAGCAAGTGTATGTGTGTGTTGGAACAAATGACCACCGAAAGGGAACTTGCGACATCAAGGAAATTTGGTTGTATCTTCCACTTTTATTTAATATGATACAGTGGCATGTTTCTTTCCCATAAAATCATTAGTGTTTTATTACATGACTCCTTGATCATGTGTTTAGGTTTCCGTTGAATCTACAATTGTTGCTTTCGCTTTGGTTGGTTTGTGTCATTGCAGATCTGATATCACAAGAGCATCGAAGCGAAGCAGAGACAATAGAGATACAGGGAAGATATATATAAAGGTATGTCATACACTCCTTCTTTGGTGATAAATTAAATGGTATCAACCTAGGGAAAGCGTCATGTTCTGTCTTGTTTTTTTCTAGATCCAGGTGGATCTAGGGCGATTAGTTTATGTCCAAATTCACCAATTTATCCAATAACACCTTAATATTCCAACTTATTCCTTTCATCATAGGAAAATAAATGTAGATGGACAACCAAGGATACTTAAGACTTATTTTTGAAGAAGACTTCTTCTAGAGTCAAACTGAACACATGTTACTTATCATGGATTCAATGGGGAACATGGACAGATACTTCATAATATTCACATATTATTCACTGGATCATATCATTTAGTATTATCTCACTCCTAATCCTAGATCTATGCATGAATGCATGCTTTTATTTTGGAATTCTGCAATCAAATCCCTCCATCTAAGAGATTCCATGCTTCTATCTGCATCCTTATTGCTTTCTGCATAGTGTCACAAGTCTTATTCTAGTTTTTTCTTGATTACTGAATTCTTTTTGGTCTAACTCTTTCAGGGTCTCTTCAATTTTGATTATGATTTTGACCTATCTGGAAGTTGTTACTTATATAATATATTCCTCAGAAATTTGTCACCAAAGATTGTCAACATAATTCATCTTTTTCATGTACATTACTTAATTTGCAGTGATATCAATCCTTTTCTTGTTATTTTTCCATAGGTATTGTTTCACTGACCATATTATCTTATAAGAAATAGATATGTGTGATATGTACAAGAACTATGTAAATATGGTATGTACAATAAATATGTTATTGAATAATATTGTTACCTTGACTAGAAGAAGAATTCTGCTTCATCCTGCTTAACGTTCTTTGAGGGTTCCTTTTATTTGACAACTATTGCTTTGTGTGTTTCCTTCATTTTATTTAACTAAGGACAGTGGTTCCTGTAGTGACCATATTTTTGACAGTTGAAGCATTGCATTTTTGACAGTTGAAGCATTGTATTTTTGACATATCCTTTTCTTGATTTGATTTCTTCCTTAAGCCAAACTTCCTCTTATTCTTGAAATTCTTGAATTTTGTTGTGAAGGCTTGATCATCATATTTCTTTTGGTATTTATCTTTTGTGATAATCCTTGATTATTCTTGTGCACAACAAGTCCAAAGTTCTTCAAATGTGGGATACTCCTTTCTTGTGTTCATGCTTGTGGTAAATGCATCCCATGTCTTGAGGAGGCCATTGGGTACTATATTTACTAGTTCATTTTTTGAAATGATTTATTCAATATCTTGTAGTTGATATATTAAATGAGAGATTCTTACAAAGTATGATGTTATGTTGTCATCCTCATTCATTTTCATGTCACAAATCTCATTCTTCAGACTCATTACTTGTCCAATGTTTTTGAATGAACATCTTATTGGACGAGTCAAGATGAGAGATGTAGGGTATCAAGTGGTATTTTATAGAGTCCACTGTGATACTCATAGCGTTGATTTCATTTTCCTTGAAATTATCCATTATTGTAGCATTCTGAGGTTCCTTCTCTTTTCCTGCTTCAAACTGAGGTTCCATGATCTTTCCTTTCAGGATATCCAACACTTTATTCTTGGCAAGGATGAGGTCAATCCATGTCTTCCATGATTTGAAGTTATAAGCCTCTTCTAACTTGTTTTCTGACTTCATAGAGTAAGTCATGAAAAATTTGACTTGGTCAACCTTTAACTTTGACAAAAAAATCAAACTTGACGCCTTGGCTTGCTGAGAGTACCAGGAGGTAAGATAGGATAGGGCACACTAGGATATCCAGGAATTAGGTCAAGATCTTCACTTTAGGTTCCTTAACAAGATGTTTAAGGTTTCCTCCCAATATATCTTCCAGTGGTTAGACTCTCTGAAGATAGTGTGAGCCCATAAACTGTTAGAAAAATAGGTGTGGTCGTTTCACCATAGAAAATATAACAATATTGTCACCCAACCATAGGCACAAAAGCCACCCCCAAGAACCTTAAACTTGACAGACATAATAATTTCGGAAGAAATCCAATAGCAAACCAAGGTATCACACCTTTATCCAAGGCTATCACACCAAGAAAGAATAACCAAGGACCAAGAACAAATTCCAAACCATAACCAAGAGAAAGTCCAAGCCAAAATTGAAATTATAGTTGCAACAACTGTAATTTCTCTCCAAACCTACATACCACTAGTCTTATGCATTTGTGAGAGTGAGAGTATGCAAAATGAGCTCTAGTGTCCTCTATTTATACTACTCTATCTCACTTGATGGGGCCGACTTCTCTTTCTGGAGGATAATAATCCAATATTAAATATTATCTTGAACCAACTTGTCTCCTAGAGGTATTATCCAACATTTTAGGGTTTCTCTTCCTTCTCAGAATATTCTAGGCATATAAAAGGTTACACGTGGATGTTAATACCTCCCACAACTACCATAATATCAATAGTTCTATGTTTCAATGCACACATACCTCTCGATTGTTATTCAAATTATCTCATACTCATCAGCTAGCAAAGCGCTATTCATTTCCCAAAAACCAAATCAACTCACTTAGAATTCTCCTCCAAAAAATCTCTCTCTACCCAAAAAACCATTACATATTTATACATATAGATTAGGGCTTATTCCTTTACAATGTGAAATTGTTTTCCCAAAACTCCTAACTAACTTTCGTCTTTCGCGTGATGACTCATGAAAATGTGTTGACTATCTTTTGCATGCTAGCTCCTGAAAATGAACTAAATTTCTTTCGTGCATGCTTCTCCTTTGTTGACTTGCCGTGTGGTTCTCTCCTATGTGACTCCCAAAACTTAACCAAAATTTCATGCTCCAACATAGCTTCAATGTTGTTTAAAGGAGCTAGAGTCAGAGCCACATTCCAAAGGAGAAGACATACGTACACTAATCCATATTGGTTTCCTTGAGATTTTGGGGACCAAAAGCCTCTCAATAGGGAGGTGTGATCCAAAATGGATTCAAACTGACAATAAGTGTAAGAGTCAGTACTATTACTTTGTAAATTAATGTAAACCGGAAATTCTAATAGGACAAAAAAATGAGAACATGAGAGAAAAATGCAGAATTAAATGTAATTAAAAATTAAATAGAGGAGAAGGGTGAGGAAGGGAAAATGAAGGGTCTGGTCTGTTGGCCTTCCCCTATCCCCCAAATCTCCCTATTTCTTCCCTCACTCTCATTTTCAATGTGTATTTTTTCCCACAAAGGAAGAGGAATCGAAACCATGAATGTAGTGTAACAGGAGATTTCCATAATGAAAAGATTCAACCCCATTCGAAGCTGTTTTTTCCCGTTTGAGTTTCAAGTGAATAAATTTTGAGTTCATTAGATATTGGTCATGTTTTATTTATTTATGTTGAGCATCATTTTTTTGTTTATTTCATTTCTTAGATGAGATATGGATTCCCATGTGTTTAATTGATTCCTATAATTGGGTTTTAATGAAAATGAAGAACCACGACCATTCTCTACTTCCCATTGTCCATTTCCCATCAAAGTCGAATACCCATGGATATTAAAATTAGTTTTTTGGATGAGGTTACATTTTCTAGGAATATAAATTAATTTCTAAGGTTTGTTTTTTATCTAGAGGGGATATAATTCTCTCTCATTGGGTAGTTGAGTTGTTCGTTGGTTGATTAGCTTCATTTTTCGGTTGACTTGAATACCATTGGGTCAAATTATAAGTGTTGGGGAGACTAAATTAAATTCCAATTCGAGTCTAAGTCTATTGGGAGAAATTATGACATACATGACATTTTTCACTAACACAAGGTATTTACCATCATGCCCGGGTGAGTTTACATCACCCCAGGGGAATTTTATCTTGTGTCTGGTTGACGACACATTCCCTTCGTCGATTTTATTTGATAGGTATGATTTAATTCTTATTATTAATTGGATTTATTCTGTTGAGTTGATCGTTACTTCTATGGTCGACTTAGTCTCTTTCCAAGTCGATTTGGATTGTTGTTAGACTTACCTTTTCGACCAATTCATTACTCGACTGATATGAAATCCGACGGGTCAGATTATCTTCATTTTCGGTCGAACTTACTTAGTTTGGTCGACCTTATTTTTCTTTAGAGAGCTACATTTTTTATGGGTGTTTTCCATAGGTTTCTCGATGCTCATTTTTTGTTGGGTATTTTTTTTGAAGCTGTTGGGAATTTTTAGAGGTTGTGGGCAATGCTTAAAAGTTCATGGGAAAAATTCTACTTCCATGGAAATTTTTATATGTGGTTGGATGGATTCCTATTGCTATGGAGAAAAATCCCCCTAATCCGAGTCTAGCGATTAGGCAAATCATTGACACCTTAAAATATATAAATGCTTCTATTTTACCCAAATCCAATAAGACCTAATGATAATTAAGGGAAGTGTGAGAAGATCGAAATGTGTACCGTAAGTCCTTTCGTCTGTCATAGATCCATTCCTATTACTGCCTGTTCCAAAATTGCAGGCCTCCTCTCAAAGTTGGCTTGAAATAACTTCATAGAACAAACTATGACAACATATGCATAACTACCAAGATCATATAAAGGGTTAGAAATTCATGAAAAAACATCCATAACATAAACATAAAGACATAAATATCTGGGACAAGAATTTTATCTTTTATTAATAACAAGATTGGAAGTCATAGCCTCAATCTTTCTGACGCCACTCCATGAACCTCGCCTGGGTTCCTCTACTTTGAATCCAAGTGCACTATTCCCTATATGATATCCTCACAACCAACATGCCAATATAGGGCAAAAGGATGGATTGTATAAGGAGGATGTCTGGAAGGGAATGTTGAGGATGAAACTCAGAACAAGATGCAAAATGACTGGAATGCAAGGGAGAAAATTTGGCAGAGTTGACTTGCCTCTTCTTTCATATATCCAAATGACCCCCCTAGGGAACTTTCTATATGGAGAAAATATGGTTAATTAGTTTTCAGAAGGGATACAAGAGGTAAGATGGGTGTGAAACTTGACATAGCCCGTAAAATCCTCCCGAAAGCACGAAACTTTTTAATTTTTGCAACTTTTTAGAGCATATGTTGGTTGTCAGGCATGTAACTAGCATATGTATGCACGCTGCATATGTATCAGGGCACGTAAACCATGAAAAAAGTTGTTTTTTAAGAGAATCCTTGACAAAAGTGGTTGGTGGAGGTGTAAGTGAGCAAGCCAAAGTAAAAAAATGCATGATAGTGACATTTTTAGCTATAACAGATGCCCCCTAATGTGTAAGGTCATAAGAGCAACCGATGGCTGAAATACATTACAACATGTTTAATAAAATGGGAAGGTGATCCAGCTTAATTTTTGGAACGAAATGAAGAAGAGAAATTATAATGTAGTACTCATGAAAATTTCCAAAAACAAAGAAATACAACAATACTTGATTTCTATTAATGAAAGAATTGTAAAGAGACTGTAAAAATACAGAGTGTAAGACTCACTAGAATGGTGGAAACTTTATCTCTGAGAAGAGATGCGACGACTATGCTCATTTTCCGAAAGATGATTACAATGAGGCTCTGAAGGCATTTTTTATGATAAATAGGAATTCCAAAACCCTAGACATCCAAAAACCTAACCCTAGGAGATGAAACGCCAAAAGTCATGTGGGCTTTGTTTGGGTAAGTTAGTACATTAACTTCCTAGGGTCATAACGTTTGCATACGATCTTCATTTTAGGCACGTGATAGCCCATTGGAAAGGTTTTTTTGAGAAATACGCATTATGCCATCAAAATATGACTTTGTCTACAATTTGACTGTGGCGAGCCAAAAAAACATTGTTTAGGGCCCCAAAACGGCCCTGGAAGTACATCAAGATGTGCTAACATGAATACATAAAAAATAATCCAGTTGGCTTAGGTGGGAGGCCACCAGTATCCACTTGGAAATTGTGTAGGGATTCTGACATCCCAGGATGTGTAGAACCCACAATTACAAAGAAGTACAGAAGAACGTGATGCACTAACAACTGAAAAGAGGAGCTAGTTGGAACAGGTGGGTGGCCACCAATATCCACCTGGATCATAAGGAACTGAGTCGAGTGGTCCCAAAAGAGTATTCGCGAGCATTCCATCTTCAAAAGAATAATAATAATCATCAAGGTGGGCATGCCCATGCTCAGGACAAACTAAGCATGGATACCAATAAAGTACACTGCAGATCCATGTCATATATAGTAATCATGGACACATGAATAATATGTATGCCAATATAGATTTTAGCCACGAATAATACACAATAGATCTACATCTTAAAATCATCATAATATATACAAATAAAATGTGATATGAATATTCAAGAGGCATCAATGCTTGTAACTAGAGATGATAGCTTCGGTAACTCGAGCAATATCTTCAATATATTCATAACTCAGGTAGGAGTGTAAAACTCACTATCCTTAGGTCTTCGAAAAATCATCGTAGAAATACTTGAGGATTTCAATTATCAGGAACAACACTTCATTGATTCTGAATGTACACTTGACGGGACTCTTGGGATGGCCAAATTATGAAGGTCAAGAGACTTATTGCAGAATGGATGACTCAGGTTGTAATTCATTTCCTTCGACAAGAGCATGACATATGAAAAGACTCAGGGAACATGTTATTGACATAAGCTTGTGGTACAAGAGGCACCACAAACTCTCCATGTGTTTGGAAGAGTAACCAAATGGAGGAGGACACAACTCTATGTAACATGAACAACTTCCTAAAGTCATACTAAATCACAATGCTTTGAAAAATAGATTGAAGGATGTGCTCTATACAAGGGAAACTAGATTTTTTCTAGTAAAAGAGAATGTTTTCTCATCCCCTATTTTTGGAAAATTTTATTTTTTTGTCTTTTTCATATTTTTAATGAGATTGAAAAGGAATAAAATGACACTACATTACAAAGGAGAAATGAGTGTCACGGGAAAGAAAACTATTTCCAAGCACATGGAACATACTGATGCTCAATGCAAGGAGACATGTGCACGATATGGACACTTGAGAAAATTTCTTCATGGGTCAGGGCGTCAGAATGCAAAGGAAAACATGTTGTAATTCCTGCACCTACAGAATGGTCTAAAAGTTTAGAAACAAAAAAAATGGATTCGACATTGTTAGAATATAGAAGATGGTGTGCTCATTTTACCATTGACGATACCCTCATCACCCAACCACAGGCCGAAGCCTCCCTCCGAGCACCTTAAACTTGACTGAGAATTCTTTCGGAAGCAAACCCTAGGCTAGATAGTCAAACAAGGAGCACCGCATCAATCCCCAAGGATAATGCATCACAAAAAGCTGATCAGATAGTCCAAACCCTAGCCAAGAGATATTTAAGCCAAAAGTGAGAACTAGCTATTGTTGCAGCTACACCTGCAACCCTCCTCCAAACCTATGCACCAGACTGCAACTGCAGTGCGCACCAACTGGGAAAATGCAATTCTGAGATGCTGCAAATGAAAACTGGCGCTCTGTATTTATAGTAATCCAGCCAGTTTTGTTGGGGCCAACTTCTCCTTCTGGGTATGTGTCTATTCAGTATATTATTATTAATTCGGGCTGACTTCTTCTCTTGGAGGCTAATAGCCTAACATAAATTATCTTCTTGAGTCGACAAGGCTTCCAGGGTTATTAGCCAACTCATTAGGGTTTCTCTTGCTTCCCGAAGTCTTCTATTCTTGTCAGGTTCACACATGGGGGTAAATACCTCCTGCAACTACCACAATATTAACACTCCCTCCTAGCTAGAGAGGTATTTACGGGTAATGGACTTGAGCACAAAATATACCATTTACCCGGTAGCATCAATATAGTCATCTAGACTATTTCATGACTAGATCATGAGCATCACCATCATCATCAGCTGCATCATCTCTCGAAACCATACTTCATATGAGTAGTTAGATATGATGCTGGATAATTCACTCTCACCATAGAGTGATACAAGAGGAGTAAAAGATCTGAACTATTTTCCATTTGGAAAATCTCTGCTCATCATTCATCGGAATGATCATTATCTCCAATAAACTGTTGATAGTCTTCAAGGCAATTAGAATGAGGATAGAACACAACTGTGTCTATTCATAGTAGTATATAACTACAATTCAGTGGTTCACTATCACATCAAGTAATACATAAGTACTTGATCAGCAACGTATGGTTGTGAATGGTGAAACATATTCACCATAGTAGTCCTCATCTACTGTCATATAGTCTTCATCACAAACATCTGAGAGGATCCTGCATAGAAACAATGTTATGATAAAAACTGTATCATCTGGGCCAATATTTCACTCACATCTAGGAGATCTGAAAGAATGTTTTCCACCACAGTAGTCTTCATCTACATAGAAACAATGTTATGATAAAAACTGAATCAACTGGGCCAATCTTTCACTCATGTCTGTGAGATCTGAAAGAGTTTCTGCCCTAAGT
>JASDQU011506380.1:0-23010 GCA_032191745.1 Picea mariana | reverse complement strand
CATATTTAGTATAAATAAGGGTCAAGGGTATGAAAACCCTAGCTTGGAGATTATTGTAACAGAGTGCTGCTCGACTGGAGGTTGCCCCCTCAAAGAGGCCTGTGAACATTGCTATCTGATTCAAAGTGCTATTTCTGTTGCTATTTCGTATATCATTTCTGTGTATTGTGAAGATTATGCTGGATATTTTACTGTTATTCTGTCATTTCTAGCATTTTATTTCTGTTTTGCATATTTTATATATCTGGTATATTGCACAAGTGAACACCTCTTGGGTCAACCATATACTGACTCAAATTATTCACCACAAAGCATATATCTAGCATAGTGTTCATCAAATACATCAACAAACCAATCATCTGTCTGTATAAGGTGACATCTACTATCTCTGAATAAGTATCACTTAATAACTTCAAGTTTCTCACCATCGGTGTGGGCATGGATTTACAATCCATTATTTCGAATCTCTTCAGGATCTCTACTACATATTTTCCTTGGCACATGAAAATCTTGTCCGATTTCTTCCACACGTCTAGACCTAAGAAATAATGAATCATACCCAGGTATTTCATCTCAAACTTTGATGCAAGATTTATGTTACACTCTTTGATGAGATTTTCATCCCCTGTTAGAAAGAGGTCATCCACATATAACAATAATATTACCGGTCCACTATATTCAACCTTGTAGTAAAGGTTGGGATATTCTTTACTCTTGGTAAATCCCAAGCTCATCAAAAAGCTGTCAATTCTACTGTACCATGCCATGGGTGCTTACTTCAATCCATACAAGGCTTTCTTTAACTTGCACACATGTGACTTCCTGTCATGTGTCTCAAAACCTTGTGGCTTCTCCACGCACACTTCCTCTTCTAATACACCATTCAAAAAAGATATATTTACATCCATTTGGTGTACCTTCCATTTCGTTACTACAACTATCGCAAGTATAGATCTAATTGAATTTTATCTTGCAACAGGAGAACATATCTCCACATAATATATTCCTTCTTACTAGAAGAACCTATAAGCGATGAATATTGCCTTGTACTTATCGATACTACCATATGTTGAATTTTTCGTCTTGTAGATCCATTTGGAACTCACAAATGATTTCTCTTTCAGTATCAGAACCACATCCCAAACATCATTCTTAAAAATGGACTGATATTACTCAATCGTGGAACCCTTCCATACTTTATTACCTACAACCTCTTCATAATAGGTAGGCTTAACATCAATGATATCACATAACAATGCCACATAATTGGAATATGGTCGAGGTTTCTTTCTTTCTCTGAAATATCCATCTGGGGCCCCATACTTCTCAACATCTTGAATAATTTCACAAGCCCAAGTTGGTATTCTTTTATTTGTATTTGTTTCTATAGGTCTTTGTGGTTCTTCCATGTCATGGTCCTCTGGACCATTCCCTTTTGGCCCAACATCATTACCTGCAACTATATTTTCAACTCTAGGAGCTTTAGGTTCCTCATCATGGACCTTATCTATATAACATGTCCCATGTTCTGGAAACATAATCATTTATAGTTTGAGTAATCGTTTTCAGTCTTTTGAGACTTCCGTGACATTTGAAAATTCTTGGGGGGATGATCATGTTTCCTTCTCTTTCCTTTTCTTGCATGTATGTTATAGAAAGTTTTTCCTTACCCCATGAAACTTGCTTTGATGGCCTTTTCATTTCCCTATGGTAGACTTAAATTCCCCCTTTTTCCCTTCCAGAGACAAAAAAGTACATTTTTCCACATATGCGTTCCCTACCAGTTAGACAACAAGCGTATACGCAGGTTGCTCCACTACATCCTGCATACATCGGGTTTGGTGCTCAAAATTAAAAATTATGTCAGGTTTCGATGCCAAGTCATGAGATCCATGATCCTAGACCTTCCATATACAGGAAACGCTCTGATTAGGCCCTTCAACTCTATTTTAAGGCTATAAATTGAGCCATATCTGAGCCGTGGAAAAGTAGAAAATTCAACTTTTGAGAGAAAAGATACTTTGGAGAAATTTTACTTCCTATTAAGTCTGCATCCCTTGATCCTTGAAATTATGAACTCATTGTTCAGCCCCCAATCTCCTCCTTCTTTGATGGAGAATCTCATTTTCTCCTTTATATGAGCTTGCCTTTGGTGGAGGCCCAGCTAGAGGGACTTACGTTTTTATTTCTGAGATGTGTAGAAATAAAATTTTGTCACCTATATACTTCTGTTGATTATTTTAATAGAAATACTCTTTTCTCATCCAATTAATATCTTGCAAATATTTCAATTATTATTCCATGGGTGTATTTGTCATGTATGTTAATGGATTATGTTATTTTATATGATAACATTATATATTATCACCATATGCTTGTGTATATTGGTTGTTGAGGATAAGTTGCAGGTATAAATCTTTGAGTTGCGTGCTCAACTGTGGTCTTCATCAAATGTCCGAACGAGGTAGGCTCTTGACCTTGTCTTGTTAGCATTTCATTTATATAGCATACTTGGGATTAGAGTTGATTTCTACATGTCATTCCGTCTGTTGTAGTTTACCCCAGGCCATAGAGATATTTTCCTCATAACATTGTATTGCTAGTGCTTGATCATCATTTCCCAACTTTTCTTCTCTTATTGCTAGTCTAGCTTCTTCTCGAGTGAAATCTTCCCATAGCCTGCTAAAATTTGTTAGCTTTCTTCCGGAAATGATTTTCTGAATAAATGTTTCCCAAGACTTTGGGAAACCATTCAATGTAGTAATTACTATATCAACTTCTTCAAATGTGTCTCTAATGGCTTCAAGTTGTTCTTCGATTTGAGACACCCTTGTGAAGTAGGATTGAATGGTTTCTGAATTTTGCATCTTCACATTATTGAGTTGTGTCCTGAAGGTCATCTTTTGATTGATATTCTTTCCTTCATATAATCAGTATAAGGAATCAAAAAATTGTTTAAGGGTATTTAATGATAAGACATGGGGGATCAAGTGATCCTTGATAGAATCTGCAATGATCCTCTTTTCCTGAACCAGATTCTTCTTGTACTTCACCTTAGCTTCATCTCCCTCTGGCTCTATAACTTCTTCTTCAATGAATCCTTCTAGATCAATTTTCCTCTAGGATGAGCATCACTCTATATTTACATGCTCAAAATATATCAACACCCTCAAGCTTCTCATCAATCTTAATATTGATAGTCATTTTCCCCCAGGCATTGGAAATATGATGAAAAATTAAGATTTTGTAGAAACAAAATTTGAACTTACGAGTGGGTGTGTTATGCCAATGTGACCTCCTTTCTTAAGGAATCTGCTTCATCTCATCCAATAGATTCCAAATGACTTGAACTAGGTTTTTATGAGGAAACCCTAATTTTTCAGCTTCATATTTTTGTAGATATGATCTAGGGAAAAGATGCACCCTCCTTAGGCAACCTTCTTGGTGGGTTTTGAAAGTGCTCAATGAGATCGTCAATGAAGCAAACTGACAATATTCCTTTCAGCGGTTAGATTGTTATGAAGGAAACCAACTCTAATTCCATGTTAAAAAAATTTATATGCTCGTTTAACCATAGAAAATGTCACATCATTGTCACCCAACCATAGGCACTTACACATGCCACCCTTGAGCACAATAACCTTTTCTTAGATAGAATGATTTTGACAAGTCCACTCTAGAACCAACAGATAAAACCTAACCATAAATACCACTGCTGCAAAAAAAACACAATACCAAGAGAATGTGCCTCTACCAATAGAAGCATACCTTTACCAACAGAAGCACACAAGAGAGATACCAGAAGGATTGAGAATACTCCAGGACAACAGCTGCACTACTCTCTCCAGACTTGCACCTCCTTTTGCTACAACTAGTTCTCCTTAGATTTGCGCACTAGCTGAGTGAGTGAGTGAGTGTGTCCAATTGAGCTAATGCACCTTCTTATTTATACTATCCTGTCCAAGTGACTTTTCTCGGTGGGGTCGACTTCTCTCTATGGGGCCTTCTATTTATTTATTATTTTTCTCCTTAGGATGAATTCTCTTCTAGGGTAATTCCATGTCACATCATGAGATCCATGATCCTTGACCTTCCATATTGTTAATCCCTAAATAATGGCTCATTACCCCTTAATTGGGACATATTACATTAGTAATGTTATTTTATTTATGTTGGCTTTAGTCCATTAGTTGTAATTATACCTCATAGTCTCCTATATATACTAAGGAGACATTTTCATTTGGAATCATCTTGTAATTGTACATTTATGTGGGAATAAGGAGGTTTCCCCCTAGAAGAGGCTTATTATATGAATTTATCTCTTTTTCAAGGAATTGATTACTTATTCTAAGGTTTTTCTATGCTATATTGATATCTGGTTCTTAACATATGGTTTCAGAGCTCAAGGTCTCGGGGTTTCACTGCTACATCTGACACACCTTGGAATTTTCTCTATAAATTTTTTGATACAATGTTTCATACAGAACAACTTGGATGATATTTGGTATACGGATCAAGGTACGTCAGGTTAAAATTTCATCTCCTGAGGCCTTATACTTTCGGAGATACATCTTGTGCAAGATAGGGTTCTGGAATCATCTTGAACTGAGTCATTGAGGAATTTTCACTATAAAAATATTTTTGTAATGTTTCAGACCCTGAAATCTAGAGGCTATTCACATAAATTAGTAAGGTATCTATGGTAAAAATTTTAGCTTCTGGTTCATCTTACATTTGTAGATACACCCTGTGGAAGATAGGGTATCCAACTAGTCCTATTGACTAGTCTCAAGAAGGTGTTCTAGGTAAAACAATAATAACTTCTTCCTAGAGTATCCAAATTGAATAAGACTAGTTGCATTGGATAGTGGATAGTCTCTAGTATTTATGGTACTAGTTTCAGAATTTTATATCAATTATTTTGTGTAGGGAATGTTATACAAGTGAAATCTCCTAGAAAGGCCAAAATTCATCAAGTTGTGGGGAAGTTACTGTGAATTCCACTTGGAACATACAATTTTGAATAGACCTGTGGAATTGCAGAGAAGAAATATCATAGAACTACAAAAAATAAAGTTTCATACCGAGAAGGGCCAAAAATTTGGAGATACAACAAAAGAAAGATTGTCTAGAAGAACCACCTCAAAATCAAGGTTCAAAAGTGATACTTGGCCAACATGCCACCCAAAAAGAGAACTTCTACACCAAGTAAGCCTCCAGACAATCCTTCATGGACTCTTGATGAAGGTGAAGAAATGCATAGGGACATAAATGATTTACAAAAGAAGACAATACCAAAAGATGAACTATAAGAGATGCCGGAGGGTTTAAAAGGGGAGATCATGGAAGGATTGAAAATTTTCCTAATAGAGAGGANATCCCATGAAATTCATGATGAGGACACAAGGAAGGTGAATCAAGAATGGAGAAACTCCAACTTTGGGCTGAACACCAACCACGTTCCTAAGATCGATATGATGAAGTTTGATGGCAAGGACCCAATCACATGGATACTTCAGATGGAGCAATTCTTTGATCTACATAATGTGCCAGATACAAAAAAGGTATGAATTGCTTCTTTATATTTAGAACCCAATCAATTTGTATGGTATTGATGGCTTTGTTCTCACAAATCACTCGTCACTTGGACAATTTTCACGGAAGAAATGATAGCACACTATGAGGATACAAGGAGCAATACCTTCTTTAGCCAATTGATAAATCTCAAGCAAAAGGTTTCAGTTACAGAGCACATTGAAAACTTCCAAAGATTTAATATAAAGGTAATAGATATTCCATATGAGCAATTGATTGATGTATTCATAGGAACTTTAAAGGATAACATTCAACATGAGATTCTCCTTTGGGAACCCAAATAATTAGAGAATGCATTTAGGGTGGCAAGAAATGTTGAAAGTAAAAATATGGCTATGGCTACTAGAAGGACCAATCCTAACAGCTATAGAGAATAATACTCCTTCTTCTAAAACACCTCAACCTACAAGGTTGACACCTCAACAATTGGAGGAAAGAAAAGAAAAAGGTTTGTTCTTTAATTCTGACAGCAAGTATAGTAAGGGACATAATTGTGGTGAGAATAAATTATTCTACATAGATTGTGAAGAGGAATAAGAACAAGAACAAGAACAAGAACAAGAACAAGAACAAAAACAAGAACAAGAACAAGAACCATCTAAGGATGAAAACATAGAAGCAATTTCGTCTGAAGAGTTGACTCCCACGATATCGTGTAATGCATTGGCTGGAATTAGCACTCCTCAAACCCTCAAGATCGAAGGATATATAAAAAAGAAAAAGGTAATAGTCCTAATTGATTCTGGTAGTACTCATAATTTCGTTCACTATAAATTAGGCAAAGCTCTCAATTGCTTTGTATATACAGCACCAGAGTTTCAAGTAATGATTGCAGATGGAGGAACTATCAATTTCTTAGGAAAATGCAATAAGATCAATATTAATATGGGGGAATATGTAATGAATAGTCCAATGATTTCTATACCCATGGGTGGTGCTGATGTTGTACTAGGAATCCAATGGTTACAATCATTAGGAATGGTGTCTTTTAATTTTCAAGAACTTTTCATGAAATTTTCATTGGAAGGAAAAAAAATTGAGTTAATAGGTATCACAAGGAAACCCGGTAAGGTGATAAGCTCTAATGGCATGACAAAATTATTGAAAAAGGGGCATCAAGGTGTTATTTCACAACTATGATCACTAGATGTTCAAACATCTAAGCCATCTATTCCTCTAGATCTCCAAGGTATCATTGATAAGAATTCCAAATTATTTGAAGATATTCCCAAAGGTCTTCCACCCACTCGAAATCATGATCATGATATTCACCTAATTCCTAGGAGTGTTACTCCTAACATCAGGCCATACAGATACCCTTATGCCCAAAAGAGTGAAATTAAGCGCATGGTTGAAGAAATGTTAGAGGCTGGCATTATTAGACCTAGACAAAGTTCTTACTCCGCACCGGTGGTAATGGTATTCAAGAAAGATGGCTCATGGCGTATGTGTCCAAATTATAGAGAGCTCAACAAGATCACTATTAAATATAATTTTCCAATTCTCATCATTGATGAAATGTTAGATGAACTACATGGAGCAATCTATTTCACAAAGTTGGATCTCCGTTCAGGGTATCACTAGATTAGAATGAAGGAAGAAGATATCCCAAAAACAACATTCCAAACTCATGAAGGCCATTATGAATTTTTGGTCATGCCTTTTAGCCTTACAAATGCACCTTCCACATTGCAAGGGTTGATGAATTCCATTTTCAAGCCCTTCCTTCGAAAATTTGTGTTAGTATTTTTTGATGATATACTAATCTATAGAAAGTCTTGGGAGGATCATGTGCGACATGTTGACAAGGTGCCACAACTACTAAAGGAGAAACAACTATATGCCTAACCATCCAAATGTTTCTTTGGAGT
This sequence comes from Picea mariana, assembly GCA_032191745.1. NCBI lineage: Eukaryota > Viridiplantae > Streptophyta > Pinopsida > Pinales > Pinaceae > Picea > Picea mariana. The sequence goes on along the minus strand of JASDQU011506380.1, from coordinate 15,544 downwards.
GAAGGGGGTAGAGTATTTGGGTCATATTATCTCATGAAGGTGTCAAGGTAGACCCTAACAAGATTAAGGCCATGATGGACTGGCCGATTCTCAAAACATTGAAGAATCTTACAGGATTTTTGGCTTTGAAAGGTTACTACCACAAGTTTGTTCGGCACTATGGAGAAATAGAAACACCTTTAACAACACTAACTAAGAAGGATGCATTTCCATGGACTCCAGAGGCAACTAAAGATTTTGAACAACTTAAAGAAGTGATGTGCAAAGCTCCTGTCTTGACCACTCCAGACTTCACAAAAACCTTTATTATGGAATGTGATGCCTCAGGAAATGGAATTGGTGTTATCCTAATGCAAGAAGGAAGGCCCCTGGCTTTTGAAAGTTGACCAATCAAGGGAAAGGACTTATAGAAACCCATTTATGAGAAGGAAATGATGGAAATACTACATGCATTGAAGAAATGGTGTCCTTACCTAATAGGTAGGCACTTCAAGGTCAAAACAGATCATGATAGTCTTAAATACTTCTTGGAACAAAGACTATCTTCAGAAGAACAACAAAAATGGGTAACCAAGATAGTGGGTTATGATTTTGAAATCATCTATAAAAAAGGGAAGCAAAATGTTGTGGCAGATGCACTATCAAGAAAGGATGAAGATGTTGAGGCCTTTATCCGTGCTATCTCAATCATCCAACCTGATTGGATAATAGAAGTAAGGGATGAATGGAAGAATGACGAAAAAGTGTGGACTCTCATTCAAAGGTTGCAACAGGATTCCAGTGCATCTGATACATTTACATGGAAAAATGATTCACTATGGTACAAAGATCTCTTATATTTATGTAAGAACTCCCAACTCAAACAAAAGGTACTATTGGAATTGCACACCTCTTCAGTAGGAGGGCACTCGGGATTTTTGAAAACCTACCATAGGGTCAAGAAGGATTTTTTTTGGGATCTCCTTAAAACTGATGTTCAAAGGTTTGTGGAAGAATGTTTGGTTTGCCAACAAAATAAGGTGGAAACAATTAAGACCCCAGGTCATTTACAACCATTAGCCATCCCAAGTCAGCACTGGGAGGAGGTTTCGATGGATTTAATCATAGGGTTACCGAAGTCTAAAGGAAAGAGTGTCATCATGGTGATTGTTGATAGACTGACCAAGTACGCACACTTTTGTGCACTCTCTCATCCCTTCAAATCTAGTACAATTTCCACCGCATTCATGGAGACAGTTCAAAATCTACATGGCAACCCACAGATTATTGTAAGTGACAGAGATCCCAACTTCATTGGACATTTTTAGACATAATTATTTTCTTGTTTGGGTACTAAATTGGCTCATAGCTCATCCTATTGTCCTCAATCTGATGGACAAATCGAGATAGTGAACAAATGTCTGGAAGGATACCTTCGTTGCTTTGTCTCTGATAAAAAAGCAAAATGGTTCAAATGGTTACCCTTGGAAGAATGGTGGTATAACACTTCCTTTCATACTGCAACAAAAATTAAACCATTTATATCACTCTATGGATACCACCCTCCTTCCATCACTTCTTCTCTAAAAGAAAAATCTAAGGTTCAAGCAATGGAAGATCACATTGAGAATCAACAATAAGTTATCCAAATATTAAAGGAAAACCTAACCATGGCACATAATCGCATGAAACAACAAGAAGATCAACATCATAGTGAAAGAATTTTTGAAGTAGGAGATTGGGTGTTTTTAAGACTAAAACCATACAAACAGATGTCCATCAAGAAATCCAAGAAGGATCATAAATGATCACCAAAGTACTATGGCCCTTATAAGGTGTTGCAAAAGAATGATACTATGGCATACAAATTGGAGTTACCTGCATCTTCACGAGTACACCCAGTTTTCCATGTTTCATGCTTAAAAAAGGTTATAGGTGACAAGGTCCCAGTTCAAACTATATTGCCAGAAATTGACGAGGAAGGAAAATTCATATTGGAGCCTGAAGCCATCACTGACACAAGAATTTGCTAGTTGAGGAATAGATACATTTCAAAGTAGCTCATTAAATGTAGGAAACTATCGGCTGAAGATTCCATTTGGGAAGATGAGTCTTTTATACAGAAGCATCCAGAGTTACTAAAGCATTGTAGAAAAAACTTGTCTCAAGGGGAGGGGCATGTTAAGCCCTAAGTAATGGCTCATTACCCCTTAATTGGGGCATATTACATCAATAATGTTATTTTATTTATGTCGGCTTTAGTCCATTAGTTGTAATTATACCTCCTAGTCTCCTATATACACCAAGGAGACATTTTCATTTGGAATCATCTTGTAATTGTACATTTATGTGGCCATAAGGAGGTTGCCCCATTGAAGAGACTTATTATCTGAATTTCTCTCTTTTTCAAGGCGTTGAGTACTTATTATGAGGTTTTTCTATGCTATATTGATATCTGGTTCTTAACACATATACTGGAAACACTCTGACTCGACCCTTTAGCTCCATTTGAAGGCTATAAATTGAGCCATATCCAAGCCATGGAAAAGGAGAGAATTCAACTTTTGAGAGAAAAGATACTCTGGAGAAATTTCACTTCCTATTGAGTCTGCATCCCTTGAGCCTTGAAAGTTTGAACTCATTGTTCAACCCCCAAGCTCTTCCTCCTTTTATGGAGAACCTCATTGTCTCCTTTATATGAGATTTCCTTTGGTGGAGGATTGAAGTGGTGGAGGCCCAGCTGGAGGGACTTAGTTTCTCTATTCCGAGATGTGCCGACACAAAAGTTTGTCACCTATACAATTCTGTTGCTTATTTTAATAGAAGTACCCTTTTCTCGTCCAATTGATATCTTGCAAATATCTAAATTATTATTCCATGGGAGTATTTTTCATGTATGTTAATGGCTTATGATATTTTATATGATAACATTATATATTATCACCACATGCTTGTGTATCTTGGTTGTTGAGGACAAGTTTCAGGTATAAATCTTTGAGTTGTGTGCTCAATGGTGGTCTTCATCGAATGTCTAGACGAGGTAGGATATTGACCTTGTCTTGTTAGAATTCATTTATATATCATACTTTGGATTAGAGTTGATTTATTCATGTCATTCCATTTGTTGTGGTTTACCCCATGCCATAGAGATATTTTCATCGTAACATAATTGGCAACGATACTGGGGAATGATATTATGTTTGGGGTTTGGAGTGTTTTTCTCCTTGACTTTCTCTTTGTTATCTTGAGTTTCCTTGTTGCCTAATTGCTTGACAACCTATTTTTACTTTGCATATGATTTTCTTGGCCCAATCCTTACCCTGTCAGTGTTTTACTTCATATACGAGGTTTTTCCCTTGACATACACGTACATACGCAAGATGTCCTTTTGTAGGGCACATACATATGCGAGTTTTTCTTAAAAAATCATGTACATTAACTCTTTACGCTTACTGGTTGATTTTTGTGTTTGCTGGGTGAGTTTGGTTGGTTGTTGGGTCTTTTTGGGTCTCTTTCCTAACTAATGAATGCTTACAGAGTGATAGGAAACCTTCTTATTGTTGAATTTTCAGGTAGTATTCTTTCGTATCATCTTTTTCATTGGTTTTCCTTGCACATTGGTCTGAGTGTTTGCTTCTTGGTATCCTGCTTGTCTTGTCTCTTTTTGCTTGTAGTAGGGTTTGTATTTGAAGTTGTTATTCAGTCCTTGCATTTTCTTTTCTTTATATAAAAAATACAAAAAAAACTAAATTGCTCATTTTGCATTATGGAATTTTCTCTTTTGTTATTTAGTATTGATCTTGATACATGTGGAAAGATTGCATTTGATTGAAATTGTAGAAACTATATTGAAAGTTGCATTTAAAAGCTTACCATCTCTTGAGAGTTTAAGATTAGGACTTAGAAGTATTTTAATATTCATTTCTTTGATATGCTGAGTCATAATATCATCAGTTTCATGACCACACATTTTGAGTACACAAAATCCATTAAAAGTAACGTTGATTAAATAAAATTGATTAGAAACGATTTTATTTCTTAGGGTACACAAACAAGCATAGGATATAGGGCCTTGGAATAGGATTTTGTGAGTAAATTTCTCCAAGGATATTAAACTAAACATATGTTTCTGACCAAGGTGTGGTGAAACCCATTGTGTAATTAGTGACGTCAGGAGGATCCGCTCACACCGGGGTTAGGCACGAGGTCATGCGAAGTTGGTTACATAGATATCCCTCTAATACCTTCTTAGCATCATAGATATTTCTGTGGTTTCAAATGTATATGGGGTTCTTGATAGTACCTTTACCTCCGTGAGAGGCGATGCTTTAAAGATTTCAGGCTTTGTTACCCTACCCATACGATGGAACATACTTACGAATGTTTCCCTGTGCATTGGTTATATCATGGTGGCTCTAGTTACTTGACATAGGTAGCCACATAGGTTACTTGTAGGGGTTATTCCACAGGTACCTCGAGTCAGATAAGGGTCAAAAAACACACAACCTTTATGGAGGATTACCTCTCCAGGGGATCTGGCCGACTGCATTGTTAATCCCACGAGGGCCCTTATAACTGATTCTGATACCTCCAATATTTTGAAGGGAGTCTCATGCCCCTCTTGGGTGAGACATACCTACTCTACTGAGCTAGGCCCCTTTTTTCAGCTACTATATCATGTTTGTGTGCATTTGGCCTTTTTGTTTTATTTTGGTGTGATCTCTAATTGTTAGTTGGTCCTAGGATTTGGTTTCATATATCGAGTCTTGAGTCATTGTGGAGAAATACCAGCCTCCTTGCAGGTCTCAACGTTTGTTGAAGTTACCACCACATTTTGAGTTTTTACTGAAGTTTCCTTCTAAAAGGCATAAATTTAATAAACGTGGTACATATAACTCCACCTCCTAGAATTATGATTATCCAACTATGAGTACTGAGTCGAGTCCAAACGACACGGGGAGTCCCTCAACTCCTATACCTTCTATGGTTAATGGGATTCCTTTGACTTCTTCAACCACAACGGTTTTAGTGACGGAGGTTCTCATCCTTACTCCTACCCAACCTGTGGTTTCTACTCAAACCATAGTAACGAACCCTTTTGGGTTTCTTTTTGGTACGCCAAGATATAATTATTATCCCATACCTTCGGTCTCTAACCCTTTTTCTTTTGGTATGCCCAATATGACATTGAAAATTTCATCCTTCATTCCAGCAACTAATGCAAATCCTAGTTTTGGACCTAGGGGCATGACTCCTCCACATGCTCCTCTCTCTTTTGGTGGAGGTCATATTCCCCAAGTGAATCCTATGGTAGGATTCCAACCTAATTTTCCTTCTGGGTCTAATTGTAGTCTCAATTCTCCTGGATGAAGTACTCAACCGGGTGGACAAGCTACTTCCTATATTCCATCCTTTCCCCCTTCTTCCTCCATGTCAATTCCGAAAAACACATTTTTTATGACAAATCCACCTCTATCCTTCATAGTTCCACCTGGAGAGAGTTAGTTTCTGACTATGGGAAACCCCCATCGTGGAGCTACTCTAGCCGGGGACAATGTTTATAACCCTCATTATGTTTTCCCTGTAGGTATGGTGCCCATAAAACCTCTTATGAATCAGTTTGCAGTAGGATATTACCCTACCAGATAGGTCCATGGTATATACCAAAACCTTGAATGGTATGCAATCCCTCAACACCAATCTTTCCCGAGAGCATGGGCTCAGATTCCGCAACCTCGACTCCCTTTTCTGGACATGCTTAATTTTCTAGATTTGTCAAGATCAATGAATAACCCTGTGTGTCACAATCCCTCATGGCCCCCTGTCCCCACCTAGCTTCCTTTAGACATTCCAAAATTCAAGGGAAAGAATGACAAGGATCTGGCTGATCATGTTAGTACTTTTCATCAATGGTGCTCATCCAATTCTCTTAATGATGATTCTATTTATTTGAGACTATTTCAATGCACCCTCATGGGGGTTTCCATGAAATGGTACATTAAGCTACTGGGGGGAACATATAGAAACTTTAACAATATGATTTTGGTCTTTCTTAACCACTTCCAGTTGTCGGTTCGTTATGATGCTGACATAGAAATTTTGTCGGCGTTCCGCCAATATAAGGCCATGCATATCTTGGACCATATCCAAGAGTGGCATAGAAGGAAGAGGATTATTAAAGCCTACATTACTCCAAATTTTCTGTTGGAGTGGTTCCTTAAGTCTTTATTGCCTTATATTTCGAGGGATGTTTCTACATCCGGGGTAACATCTGAGGAAGAATCTATTTTCAAAGTCCAACAACTAAACCTCATATATGATCAGTCTGGGATGTTGTATGAAATTCTTCCTGATACGCCATGGTCAAATTATGACCCTAGACAAAATCCCGGGCCTCATGCCGATGGCATCATATGCTCTGTAAATTCTAAGTCTACAGACTTGGTGCTGAACTAGTTGAAGGGTTTGTCTCTAGGGCATTCTGTAGAAGGACAAGCTTCAAATTTTTTCTCCAATCCCATTCAGTCCGTGGATGTGCATTCTATACAGTCATCAACCAACCCAAATGGTAACCAACAACCAGGAGGGAATAGACAGAAAGGATGATGTAATAATTATAAGGGTGAGAAAAATAATAACAAAGCCAAGGACGACACTAACAATGATAGATCAAATAATAATGTTGGTGAGGGAAAGAAACAAAAATGGAAGGTGAAGTTTCCTTCTAAACTTTGTAAAGATGATTACCTTACCCACTGTTAGGCACTTTAATTGTCTAGATAAATAGAAAATTAAGGTGTTAATGTAAATTGTCAACCCAGGGAAGTCTGTTGTTTCAAGATAATTGTGCACAGTCTATGCTAGATTATGAAAGCAACACTAATCTAATTGTAGTGGGGAAGTTTAAAAAAGAAACCAAAATTATCACTAACACAATTGTGCTGATACAACTGAAGTTCTACAGAATTGAAATAATAGTTGAAATCTAAACTGATGAGTGTATAAGAATCCGAGATTACTTACTCTAATCTAACTTTCTATTTTAGTTTTGCAGGAACAATTTCTATACTATTTGCAGAAAGGAAATCTACTTATTGCAAGAAAGTAATTCACACTTTTATTTTCTTTTACTTGGAAACAAGATTTTAATCTAAAGCAGAAAAAGGGAAAGCAATTCTCCAGCAGTGTTTAGCAATCGACTTCTAATTCTCATGAGATAGATTTATGCGCATATAACAGGAAGGAACTAGACTATAACAACAATTGCATTCTAGAATTTTTTAACAGATAAATCATTCATATTAAAACAACTAATCTGGAATTCAAAACAGAGGGGAATCTGTGAGGAAGGTGGGCCCTTTCCTTCTCACTGAATCCACTCAAAGAAACAGGCTACAGTCCACTAAAGAAACTCAATCCACTCTTTTATTGATTTGCTAAAATGTTTTTTTACAATAAGCTTTACTCTACTTCACTTTCTCACAGTCAAAAATCTGTCCCACTCATTACAAAATCTCTACTATTTAAAGTCAGAGTCATTCAGTTAAAACAAAATCAGAATAACCTTGAGAATCCCCGATTCTCAAGCTGTTCGTATGATATCATTAATACAAGATCTAGAACTAATCTTGTAAGATAAAACATGTAACAATAGGTGTAGCAGCTTTCAGGATCGCTGGCATTTGTTGCAGAAGTCATGTAACAACAGAATCAGTGGCATTTGTTGCAGCAGTCGTGTAACAGCAAAATCGGTGGCACCTATTGCAATAGTCGTGTAACAACTTCCAGGATTGGTGCATAGCTGTAACAACTTCCCAAATTGGTGCATAGTTGTAACAAATTCCAAGATTGACGCATAGCTATAACAACTGCTGTAACAACAATGACCATTCTTCAAGATTTGGTTGTTCTATACATTTTGATCATTAGTTGAATCATTTTATGGGTAAAACATGTGAATGTTACCGATCAAACATGCTAAGTAAATGAAAGTATAAAAGAAAGATGAATGATTCATACCTTGGGAAAAAAAGGTCTTAGCACGCATTATAGTAGACATTAGCTTAGAGATGATAAGGTTGAATGGGCAAAATATGTGGTGAAAAAGGGACATTTCTAGGTCCTAACACCCACCTATACCCTAAAATTGAGGAAGCCTCGAGGCTCTTATCACAACCTCCCGCTGTGATAACCAATCTGTTTCTGCATAATAAGCGCATGGCTTCGGGGTCCTCCAACACCGAAAATGCATTGAGCGGGAGTCAAAACCCCTCGACGCATGAAGTTGAACATCTATGTGTTAATATGGTCAAATATCATATTTATGTAGCCACTCGATCTCATGATTACAGTTCATCACAGATGTTACAAGTCCAAAGTCTCCCCCTCCTCTGGAAACACCCTTGTAGATCGAAAAACTAGATCCTTCGCCTCATATTCCAAAGGAGTGCTGAAACGCTTTGACCACAATCCAGAATTTCCCAAAACTCATTGATTATCGAATACTTGGGTCAAACCCCTTGTGCGATTTCAGATTTGGAGGTTCTCTAGATGTGTCCTTCATAGAGGAATGCCTTGTTATCTGCTTTAGGAACTCTAGACCCATGTGGCTCAAAGGTTATTAAGTTTGACGTCACAGATGTTAAGCCTTTCTTGCCTTACCACATGGCATTTCAAATCCATGTGGACTACACAAAATTTACCATCAAATGCACTACAATTGATGAAGGTGCTGCAACGTGTGTGATGTCCCTAACCTATTTGAAAGCCATTGGCTCTCTAACTCTATCCTAATATATGACTACATTGATTGCATTTGATGGAAATTCTTTTTGACCCCAAGGAGTTATTCCTACCTTTTTGGACCAATTAGGTTGAAAGATAGTGGAGGTTGATGTCGAGGTGGTTGATGCACCCCTTGACTATAATTTACTACTAGGGCGTAATTGGAATTATTCCATGACCGCGATCGTGTCGTCTATTTTCCATACTTTATGTTTTCCTCACGAAGGAAAAATAGTGATTATTGATCAATTTTCCTTTGTGCATGCTAGTCCTAATGCATCAGTTGGGCCTTCGATCCCAGTGATCAATAATTCTCGACAGGAAGCCGAGGATGTTGGTGTCGGAATGTATTCCTCTCTCATGGGTAGATTTGATTTCATGGCACCAATCCATCACATTCATGCTATTTCTAGTAGGTCTTCATCGTCAATGAGGTTTGTTCCTTTCCTTACCTCATATTTAAATGACCCTTGGACCCTACCTTCCCCGACTATGTCATGCGAATGTCAGTCACACATTGGGATGACAATGCCACTGTCAGTGGAAGAGGTTCTGTATTAGGTTGTTCTTAACACTATTGCTGACCCAGATCCTTTCTCGTTGTAGATGGATGAGGAGGATCCCATTCTAGAGCCCGTATGGTCCACCCAATCTTCTTGTTCACATGATTTCCTTGATGATACTCTAACTTAAAATGAATCCATCTTAGAGGACATGACTAGTCCCGATAGGCCTTGGGATGATATGCATCATCACTCCTATTTCCTCCTAGAACTTGTTAGGATCAAACAGGACGACTTTATATCTACCTTGAGTGAGATGGTCGATTATGTTGTGGTTCCACTAGATACACATGGTGTTTATGCCAAAGGAAACATGTCAAATATTTCTCCTACCTTCACAATCAACATCTCTCGAATTACTGGAAAAACTGAGAACATATATAACAGTGCAGATTGTTCTCCTGAATAAATTTAGATCTACACCGATCTCTTCAAGTAATTTCATGACGTGTTCTCTTGGTCATATGAAGAGATGCCAGGGATCAACCCCAACATTGTCAAGCATGAGATCAAGACTTATCCGGATGCTAGACCTGTTCAAAAATGTCTTAGAGATGTTAATCCTAGGAAGGCCCCTTCTATTAAGGAAGAGGTAGAGAATCTACTTAATGTTGGTTTCATCTACGTGGTTCCCTTGGCTGAATGGGTGTCCAACCCAGTTCCCGTGAATAAGAAAAAATCAACCATTAGCGTATGTATGGATTTTCAAGACCTGAACAAGGTTTGTCCTAAAGATAACTTCCCAAATCCTTTCATCGACCATATTCTTTATGAGTGCGTGGGAAGTGAAGTTTTTTCCTTTATGGATGGATTTTTAGGATATAATCAAATTCAAATAAAGCCTGAGGATCAACATAAGACAGGGTTTATTTGTCCTTGGGGTACATTTTCATACTAGAAAATGCCTTTCAGCCTTAAAAACACCATAGAAACCTTCCAACGCACGATGACATTTCCTTTTCACGATCTCAAGCATATTTTCTAAGCTTACCTCGATGATCTCACTATTCACTCTCGCAAGACAATAGATCACTCCTCTCACCTTCGAATAACATTTGAGAGATGTCGTTACTATCACATCCATTTGAACCTTAAAAATTTCATCTTATGCATTAGGTCTGGCTGTCTCTTAGGATTCTTAGTCTCTGAGCATGGGATCATGGTGGAATCTATGAAGATTGAGGCAATACTTCGATTTCCTCCTCGGTTTAACATTCGACAACTTCAGGGTTTACAGGGGAAGGATAACTTCTTGCGTTAGTTCATAGTGAACTATGCCAACTTAACTAAGGGTTTTGTGTGTCTTTTGAAGAAGGATAATCCATTTATATGGGATGAATGAGCCCATGAATCCTTTGATGCTCTTAAGAAATCCTTGGTATCGACGCCTCTGCTGAAGCCTCTAGACTACAATAGAGACTATTTTATTTATATCCCCTTGTCCGAAGGGACAATTGGTATGGTTCTGGTTTAGGAGGATGATGAGATCCATGAGAAAATTGTCTACTATCTCAATTGAAACTTAGTCAGTCCTTAACTTAAATACTCTCACGTAGAGAAACTAGCCTTAGTCGTCGCACATACAGTTTAAATATTACGACATTATATATTACTTTTAAAAACTAATGTAGTTGCATATATCAATACATTTCAATATGTCCTTAAGGGGCGTATCATAGGGGGGAAATACAATAAGTGGATTGTTATTTTTCAAGAGTTTGATCTCGATTTTTCTACTGCAAAGTGTAATAAATTGCTAGTTTTTTTCCGAGTTGATACCAAACTTCCCTCGACTAGATGAGGACATTATTCATGAAGATTCATTCATGGATGAAAATATCTTCCTTATCTCATCTTCATACCCCTAGTATGGAGAAATTCTAATTTATCTTCAAACCTTGAAGCTATCCCAACATTTGTCGAGAAACGATCGACGACGTATACGTCATCAAGAAAAAAACTACCTTATCATCGACGAAACTTTGTTTTGTCGAGGAGTAGATAATATTTTGCATCGTTTCTTGAATCAAGAGGAACCTGAGGCGGTTCTCAATGACTCTAACAATGGGGCTTGTGGTGGTCACCTATTTGGGCTTGCGAAAACCCAAAAAAGTTTGCGAGCCGGTTATTTTTGGACGTTAATTTTTAAAGATTGTGTTGAAGCAGTCAAGAAGTGTCACTCTTGCCATGTGTTCGCTCAGAAAATGCACTCGAGTCCAACCCGTCTTCACCTAGTCATCACCGTCAACCCCTTCACCAAGTGGGGGGTATATTTTATGGACTGTGACCCAACTTCGACTAGGGGGAATCAACATATTATCATGGCCATTGATTACTTCACTAAATGGGAAGAATCCATGCCTACTGTTAAATTCGATGGTAAGACAACAACATTTTTTGTATTCAACCAAATTATAGACCAGTTTAGAATCCAAAAGACTATTGTCACTGATCATGGCAGTCACTTTAGAATGAAATAATGAAGGATTTAGCATCAAAACTTGGGTTTAAGCATGGTCATTCTTCCCCTTATTATCCCCAGGAAAATGGACAAGTAGAGGTGGTGAATAAATCTCTCAATACCATCTTGCAAAAAAATGTCATCCATAGTATATCCGACTAGCATCTAATGATTTAACCTACACTTTGGGAATATCAAACCTCAGTAAATAATTCCACTATTTTTTCTCCTTTTCAGTTAAGAAACAGTGTGGAGTTGATCCTTCCAACTGAATGCAAAGTCCCTTCCCTTAAACTGGCAATTGAGATCCTACCTGACACATCCGATCTTGAAGAATGCCTTGTGCACCTAGAGCGTCTAGATGAGCAACGTCGAGATGCCTCTATGGATATAGAAGTGAATAAACAATGTGTTAAGGTTTAGTATGATAGGTTTTTTTGTCCTCAACAATACACTGAGGGTGACTTGGTTCTCTAGTATGACCAAGCCAAAGAACCGTTGGGGGGAGGAAAGTTCAACCCCATGTGGCACGATCCTTATATCGTGTGATGTGTTTTAGAGAAAGGATCCTTTGAGTTTGAATATTATGAAGGGAATATGCTCGATGATCCTAGAAATGGGCTCTACCTTAAAATATATTATGCTTAAGCCCTCAAGCTTGGGTGTGAATATTTGTATACTTGTGTTTATTAGTGTATATACATCTTTTCCTTTGTGTCATCGACTTGCTTATCAAGTTTTCCCTTGGTTGGTAGATGTAAATGAAGTCTTCAAATTACTTACAATTCACAGATGGTGCCAGTCGTCATACACAAAACATGGATTCCGTCGCGTGGGTCATTTACTCACTTGAGGGCCAATTGGTGTCTTCAGGTGGTGTTTGTCTAGAGCCATCGACGAATAATGTGGATGAGTATAACGCCATTATAGAACTATTATGTGACACCATTTCACATGGTGTTCGGTCTTTAGAGGTTCCCCTGGACTCCCAATTAGTCATATGTCATTTAAATGACAATTACCATGTGTGAGACCCTACTCTACTTGGACAATTCCTACGGGTATGACTTTTGGAACGATACTTTGATTTTCTTACTTATAATCACATAAATAGAAGTTCTAATCATGTATCTGATGCATATGCTAATTATGTTTTAGATTGGAATTTGTTTCATAAATAATTAAAGAAAGCACATTCATGCATGTACACATTGTAACATATATAAGTAAAGCCGAGGAATTTGTTTTTATGTTTCATATTTTCAAAAACTATGGTGTCATAGTACAAAATGGGGGTCACACCCTCAAAATACATATATAGACAGTATATATATGACTATGGAATCTACGCCTGTGGCACCGAATGCGTATCATGATAGCACAGTACAACGTTTGTGGGACACCGGAAGAGTCGCACCCACACATGGGGCACACCCACCACATGCCACTGCATAGCCTTTGGTAGATCCTCCACTTGAACCATAGTAATCCTGTGCGTCAATCGAGACAGGTTCCCCTACACATTTTTCAATGCTCTCTCTGCATCTCCTCCTACATGCTCCTCTCCCCGGATCCTTCGTCGATTTCATGGGAATTGATTTGGTGGTCATGAACGTACATCTGCATGACAAATAAATTGTTAATACTTGATGCCATACAAAAATATTTTCATTTTTTATTCTTTTTGAAAAACAGGAAGAAATGAAATATATTAAAAAAATTCTTACCAATATCACCATAAGCGGAGCTTGGTAGAAAAGACATATCTAGATCCCCTCTGTAGTCGATCCAAGCATAGGGGTAGTCATCAATGGTTATGACCTGTCGGTGCCACCAGAAAAATAACTCATCATTGTAGGGGGTTGACACCCTACCACCTCCTATCCACCTCATGATGTCAATCCACCATGACATGGCTAGATCGCGTGATCCTGTGGAATGATCTCTACTCTAGGGAACAAACCTGGAACCTGCTCAAAGAAAAAACTACACAAGATGGATGCAAATTTGAAGTTCATCTTAGTTCCCTATTTGTAATCCATCAAATGACTCTTCATGTTAGTCAATAGTGAGGTACACCAGTCATAAACAATGGGTCATAAACAATCCATCTCGTAGAACATGAGTGGTCTCGAAGCTTGGTGCAACGAGGCCAACCTAGAGATCTGAGTAAGAACAAGTACAATTATCTTCAAACTTAGGTTCTCGATCATCCTGATATGGAGCTGGATCCCTACTTTATATGTTCCCACAACAAAATGGGTGGCAATGTAATCCTCCATGGTCATACCACCCCTAGCCCCCTGGGCATTGAGATTCACTACCTTGCCCTGGTGAGACATTCCTGTAATGAAATATATGTCGTATACTTCAATCCTCAATGGTTTCCCATCGAGCTTGAAGGCCTTTGTATCTGGATCCCAATATTTTACCAGCATCTGGAGTAACCTCACTTGAGCTCTCATTCCTTTGAGAGCCAAAAATTTATAAAGGTCACATATTTTAAAATCTTGTTGGGCCCCTGCATTCCTTTCCACTGCTGCATCTATCTCTTCGTGCTCCCTCTCTCTCCATTCAAGCACCATCCTGCCAAATGAAAGCCATTTTTTGAGTTAAATTTTATAAAAACGTTGTTTGTGGACTTGTACGTGGGCTATCATGTTAACAGTCGCATATAGGGCCGCATATATGTGGGAAGTATTTTCCTTGACCGCTTACATGCCTCCATATATGCGACCCAATGAACTATCACCTGTGTACACCCTATTTTATATGTTGCACCCTCTTAAACTCAAAAAATGAGGACTAAATTTGAATTTTAATCCATTGAAAATGAAGAGGAGGGGAAAGGAACTTACTTGGTCCAGAAGGTTGCTAATTCCATTGATTTTAGTTCCTGCAATTGACACTTGAATATCGTGGGAAAAATGGCCTAAAATGCACTATGTGGGTGAAAAAACTCAAATAGTATGGTAAAATGGTCTATTTTTACTATTGGTAGAATTTGTTTACCCATTTCATATAGTTTGGGCTGATATTTTGACCTTATGGACTAATAGTACAGTGGAAAGAGTTGGTTTTGATGGCTTTGTCCAGGAATTTTTGTGGTTTCTAGCGTCATATCGCCCGTTCATGACTTTGGCAGGTATTTTCTTTCACTAGCGTATAGGATAGGTTGTCACTCCATTTTGCATTCTTGCATTATCCTATGACTGTAATATATATACCTTAGGTATGAACCCATTTATTAGTGACACAAAACCTTCTTACTACTACTAGAAGTGTCGTTATTAAGTGCTAGAGGCTTACATAATATGGGTACCCTAATTAGAACCTTTGTTCCATTTGGTGTCCATGCAAAAGTTATTCCATAGGACTGAGAGTTCCTTTAAGTGTATGAAAATGGTCCACACACGTCTGAATGCATGTTGTCAAAAACTCCTTTGGATTTGTTGTTGCTGCTTGGAAATAGACTCTTTACATTCTTGCCTTGTGCACATCCTTTGCATGTACCTTCATGGTGTTAATATTATGGTAGCTGCGGGAGGTATTTACTGCCACGTGTGAACCTGACGAGAATAGAAGACTCCGGGAAGCAAGAGAAACCCTAATGAGTTGGCTAATAACCCTAGAAGCCTTGTCGGCTCAAGAAGATAATTTATATTAGGTTATTAGCCTCCAAGAGAAGAAGTCAGCCATAAATAATAATAATATACTAAAAAGACACTTATCCAGAAGGAGAAGTCGGCCGCAACAA
>JASDQU011506379.1:13650-27027 GCA_032191745.1 Picea mariana | reverse complement strand
CATTTTTTATGGCTTTTATCTTTTACCAGCTTCTTTTACCTTCTGAGCCTTTAACCCCTTCTTCCCACGAGATAAGGTGCAACCCCACAAACAGATCATCCTAATGCCCAGACTCGGGGAATGGGACAGATGAGTGGGAGATAAGATGTAAAAGTGATGATATGATGGGAGCGGACGATGGCTCTTCAGAAATCCCCCTGATGGCAAACCAAAACCTATGGGTACAGGCTTGCTAGGACACCCTGTCAATCCCCCCAACCGTGGTCAAGTGGGTTAATGTAAGATCCAAGCAGTCGTCAGAAATAAAAGGAATTTGATGCATATATCTAAAGGTTATAATGATCAAAAATGACACATACCATGATACCTGGACCAATTACCTCATGGAGCAAGAGTCTTCTCCGATACAAGTCCAAGCCAAAGGTGATGGATGCTGCTGCTGCTGATAGGACAAGTCTGATGAAGGAGAAGAAAGATGGGCCCTCCAGGGCCATGCTCAGGTCAATCCTGCTCTCGGTACTCCATGTCTAGGACCTGTGGGCCTCGAGACATGATCTCCTAGTTATCCCTAGAAATCGGGGATAACATGCCCAACTTGTCCTTAAGGCAAGGTTGAGTGGCTAGGTGCAATTGTTTTACTTTCCAAGTCTTTTTACTTGCATTGATTTAATTTGCCTACACCTTGCAAAGTGGTTTGGCTTAGCCAACCCATGCAATATTGTAACGCTTGCATTTCTTGTATATCTTGTTAATTTCTCTTTTAAGTTGGAAGTAATCATATTTTGTATCTTTCTAAGTTGGAAATAATCATATTTTGTATCTTTTCAAGTTGGAAGTAATCATATTTAGTAACTAGGCACCCATAACTGGTACAACTTTCATCATAAAAAAGAGTGACTTGTGGAAGCTACAAGGGGTGGAAGTCGGGGACGGCTTCATGGCACTAAGTGTCCTCCCTACTAGAGCACCCAAGCATTCTGGGTTGACCTGTGGAGCTAGGGAAGGGCCTTGCTTGCCCTTCTTCTTGAGCACCCAACAATAATTTTGGTCAAAGAGATAAGAGTTTAGGGGTAGACACATAGGCTAGGCTTGCATCCTCACCTAGTTTAATTAAGATTTAAAATTCTTCTAAAATTTGCCTACAACACTTTCACAACACTTATGCTTTCATTTTCAGTTATCTTTAGTTGTGCAAGTTTTATGTTCAAGGCACTTACATTTTCATGTGATTTACTCTACTAGCATCTTTACTTTCCAAGTACTTTTGCTTTCATGTTCAGTGCATTTACTTCAAGTCTATCTATCTCTAAGATTGCGCACTATCTCTATTTGGGCATTTTACTTTCAAAGTTGTGCATTATCTCTTTGTTGGTGATTTACTTTCAAGTTCTCTTGCTTCCTAAGTTGCGCACTAGCTTTCATTGGCAGATTATCTTCAAGTTACTTTCAAGTTACATATTTCATTTGTGGATATATCATGTTCATTGCATATTGGATCTAATTATTCTTTAGTTCCTTTGTATTAATTGTGCAATTATCTAAGTGGTTATTCTTTTCACTGTATATTTTGTTTATGCTATATTTCATTTATTTCATTTGTAAATTGTTTATGGTGTAAGTTAAAATCTTTATCCATTGTAATTAATTCATAGCTTTGTTATCTTTGTATTTTGGTTGTGTAATCTTAGTGACTCCATTTACCCAACCTTTAGGCACTAGTCTTAGTCAACTTGTAGGTGAAAGGTTTTGCTTGTCATTGAAGCTTTGAATTGCATTGTTGCTTGTCATATAGGTTAGGTCTCCCTAACTTAACAATTAAAATTAACTCCTAGATCACATCAATTAACTTACATAGTAAGTAGGGTCTATCCCCCTTGGCTTCCCTAAGAGTGAGCCTAGACGGAAGAAGTCCAAGTCGAAGTGACAGTGGGTTTGGACTTAGGCATTGTGCCTCCAAGGACACACCAAGTGGGTCAGAGACTTCACCACGCTTGTAGGTGTGTATAAGGACGGCAACAGTGCCTCCCTCTCCCTATTTCCTAGCCTCCTTTTTTCCCTATTTTCTAGCGCATCAATTCCTTTTCCTTACATGACTCATGTTTCCTAGCGCTCCCTTAAAACTCTCCCTATTCCCTATTTCTTAGTGCTAGTTCCTATTTCCTAGCGCATTCATTCTATGCACCTCCCTTTCTAATCCCTATTCTTTAGCATAATTATCCCTAAAATTATCCCCTTAGCTCCCTATTATCTAGCGCATATCCATATACTAGCACGTCAATTCCCATCTCATGCGCTCAGTCCCTATTTTTAGGACGCATCTCCCCTCCTTTGCTCATATGTATTCTCCATGAAGTGCATGCATCCATCTCCCTATTTCCATGCGCACTCCATTCCACATATACTCCTTTCCCTCGTGTATCTTTCACTCTCTTATGCACACTTCCTTTCTCATACTTCCACACGTGTCACTCAAACTCCTACATGTCCTTAGTTATACTCTCATGCGCATTAATTTATTTTACTCACACATGTGCCTCCATTATTAGCACCCTCCTATTATTACTTCACATATGCGCCTCACTCTTATTTATTGGAGGCTCCTCATTATTGAGGGTCGACTTTTCTAAGAAACAGCAATACTCTCTCTCTCTCATCATTCTTCTCCTTATTCTAGCTTCTAATATGTGATTAAAGAGCAGTACTTTGTCGGTTATGTACTTGTGTTTAGTGGTTCAAACAGCCCTTTGGAAAGAGCAGAAATAAAGTTTTGGTGTGTTCGTATCAAGCTGTCAATTCTTATTGGTATCGTATTAATTTTTATGCATTGATTAAGTTGATTTTAGCATATTGTTGTGGTGTTTTCACCCTTATAATATCGCATCTTCCCTTCCCTCTCTTTCATTAAAATTACTTATGCTGCAAGGTTTTTCATCCAATAAAATTCTAAACATTGTTACTACCCTTCGGTGGCTTAAATGCTTTCCAAAGACGTATTTTCTTCTTGTTGTTTTAAGGCATATAATTGCAGATTTTGCAGGTTTATGACAGCAAGAAAAAACTTAGGGACACCCCTAAGGTTGGCACGTACTAGCCCAAACAGAGAGGAGGTTTGTCGATGACACTTAGGGCATTCTCTCCTAGAATTAGCATTCTTTTACCCACTGATTTTACTGTATTTCGGATCTGATTTAGGGTCAAAAAGTGTGCTAGCAGGACTTTATCTCAAGAAGTGAGGGATTGAGAGGTAACACACTGAGAACCCCAAGTGTGGGACCACAACCCACAAGATGTCCACAAAGGTCAGCCAAGACACACGATGAGTTGAGTTACATATGCCTCGAGTGGAATGAATCACACCTTTAGTCACCCCTAGTCGATTAATTAGCCCAATCGACATCTACCCAAGTGTGTCAACCTAGTCAAAAACTACAAGTTGGGTTTACATATATCTCAAGAGTCCGACATGCAAACCAAGAGAAATAGACTCAACATCACGATGAAAAACACTTAGTTTGACATTCACAAGCAAGGTCAACTCGTGCTTAAAATTCGTCAAATCTTCGAGGTTAAACAAGGAAGGATCCCCCTAAAAGGTAACTTTACATCATTGTTTCTAAAGAAAGCCAATAGCAAGCAACCATACTGAGTGCCACAAGAATTTGCAACTATCTTGAATCATCCAAGTGTCTCCCGGAGGGAACCTTTCCATGACAGTGGGGTAGTAAAGAAAAAGTGAAACTTAGCTTGTAACCATGACCAAAACAACTTGGCAACTCGACATCTCCAAAAATATGTTCCATTGTTTTGTTCTCGCCACAAATAACACAAGCAACATTTGTCACTCCAATTTTATGAAGCCTATGTTTCATAGCCAACCTTGTGGGAGTAGAAGATCCCACACCTTGTGTTTAAAAGAGGAGTGAGATTTCAAATGGATTGGCATCTCTACAATCAACGTACCACAAGGTCCTTCACCCCCCCCCCCCCNCACTTTTTGTTCAAACAAGTAACAATGTCAGCAACATGCCTTACCATGCATACAAGTCCTTAGTCACATAAAGGTAGAAGGCCTCCCATTCTTCCATCTCCAGTCCTGCTAAAATAGATTTGAACTATGCAACTGCATTTTAAAAATAAAATCAATATGGATCAAGTCCCAAAGACCCTCCAAAAAAAATTTGTTTAAACCAATGAGCTTTTGGGGTAATTAAGATCATGATGATAATACCCCTAATGCTACTCTTGATCTAACAAATCCTTCTAAAAAAAGAGACCTTTCTTTGCCAATATTTTACAAACCAATCTAGCCAAAAGACCAACCTCATAGTTTGGGGATGGGAACATCCAAATCATGTGTGACACCATATCCCAAGCATCTTGAGGCTCTACATACCACCAAGCAAGAAAACAAAAACACAACCTACTAAGTGTTAGCACACTTTTTCACCCTCCAATCAGATATGATAATTAAAAATAAGCAATGGAAAAGTGGCTAATTCAAGGAGAGAATGCCCCAAATTGTCACCAGCAAACCTCTTCTCCGTTCGGGTTGGTGGATGCCAACCTTAGGGGGGAATCCCTAGGTACTGGGTTGCTGATCTTGGATCTGATTTTCTGCAAAAAAACACACAAAAAATAGCAACAAATATGTCTTGGATAGCGTGTAAACACCCCGCCAAGACATTAGGAAAAGATAGTTTTAACTTCACTTGGAAGGATCTTGCAGTGTTAGCATGAGAAAAATGGAAGAAATAGAGGAGAAAACCACTTGAAAGATAAAGAATTTATCACAATAAATGATAATGAACTATTAATTCAATGCATAAAGAGAGAACATAATACCGACAAGAGTGAAAGCTCAAAAATAAGCACAACACTTATTTATTAATGGTTGTTGAAAGGCTCATTGCACCACATCAACAAGTACAAGAACCGGCACTATGATAATCTTCACACAAAGAAAGAGTAGCTAGTCTAGTAGAAGAAGAATGAGAGAGAAAGATAGAATATGAATGTTGCTGCTGCAAAAATCCGACCCATAACAATGAGGACAAGCCTCGTTAAATAGGAGTGAGGGCACACTATGTGTGTAATAATAGGAGGCGCATGAGACAAAAGTCTAAGAATAAGAGGGCATATGAATATAAAGATAGAATGGGAGAAAGAAACACATAGATAAAGGAGAATAAGAAAGGGTGTGCATGTATGAAATGCACATGAAAGGAAACATGTGTGGAAGTGACGATAAGGGAGTGTGCATGGATTTAGGGAAAAGAGAGGTGTATTAAAAGAATGGAATATGCGCCCTAAAAAATAGAGAGTGAGCGCTAGGATTTAGGCTAAGAAATAGGGAGAGAGAAAAGGTGGAGGCTAGAAAATAGGAAAAATGGAGGCTCATTTAAGAGTCAAGACAATGTGCTAGAAATTAGGGAGAGCTGGAAAATAGGAAAAATGGAGGCTCATTTAGGATGATGCGCTAGAAAATAGGGAAAATGGAGGCGCATTAATGCTAGAAAATAGGGAAAAGGGGGTGCATTAAATGAGACTTGGGGAATATACGTATGATGGAAGAGGAATGTGCCTTAATTAATAGGAGCCAAGGCGCATGTGTGAATTTAAAGGATAATTAATGCATGAAAAGTGAAATAATGATGAGTGAAGTGAAGGATAAGTAAATTGAGCTTTAATTAGCCCAATCTTTCCCATATGATGTGCCACCTCATCCACATGCCTCGCTCATTAATTATTTTTCAATTAATTGCTTCATTTCTTGGAAAGTGTGCCCCCTTCATTAATTAAGCCACCCAGCTACAACATGTCACACTGCATCACTGCCATTTGTCAGAATCTAACCCTACCACTTGTCAGCTTTGGAAGCGACCACCCTGCTATAAATAGAAACTGCTAAAAGTAGGGGTCCGGCCCTAAAAAATAGGAAACTATCAAATATTTCCAGGATGATAGGAGATCACCACCATGTGTCAAATGTCTAAAAGTAGACACTACTAAAAATAGAATCTTCCACATGTCAATGATATCATACTCATTGGATTCGATTTTCTGTGAGGATTCCAAATATGTGCTCAGAATTGACAATCGAGCCTCGGTGCTCCCCCTGCTAAAAATAGAAAATACTGACAAGTCATCCCGAAAAAGGTCCAACATACTCAGAATGTCTCAAGGATCAATATTGTACACTCAAAATCTTGATCTGAGGCCTGGAGCTCAACCTGCTAAAAATAGAAAGTACCTGCATGATCCTCGGAAAAAGTGTCATCGGGCTCAAAATCATGCAAGGACCAATACTATACGCTCAAAACTGTCATATGAGTCTCCAGTCACTATCTCATAAAAAGTAGGGCATCTGCTAAAAATAGTAATCTCTCTGCAATCCATGTGAATCTGTGCTAGCTCTATCTCTGAAGCAAAAACAACCACCAACCAGTCTTGTACCTGTGTCCGATGGGAACCAACCTCTGACTCACACAAGTGCTAAAATCTAGGTAAAATCTCTGAATGCCAACCAAAGTAGACTATGTTGGCTCTTAACCCTCAGAATTCTCAAGGTGAGAAAATCTAGGGGTTAACACTAAGCTGCTCACAACCTCTTAAGTGGGCCAGAGCCTGCAATCATGAAAGCTTGAGCATTCCCAATTATGTCATATAATTGAAAAGCACCTTTAATCCCCTGAATGTGTTCATCCCAGATAATCCAATGCCAAACTAAGTCTTGCCAAGGAGTATTGCCTATCACACTACATAGCACCCATTTGCAGACATAAATATAAATATAAATCAATAATTATTAAGTATTAATGAAAAGACACCTCATAATGAAAGGTCACGTCTCTTCATGAAAGGGCACCCCTGCGTGGGTATATATACGGCCCTCATTCTCATTTGTATTCATAGTTTCATATTATATATCATACTATTCATATCATTATTACTCATACATTTATTATATATATTGTTATCTCCATGGATTTCTACATTGTATTCCAAATATTTTGGATATTTAATTGGTGAGCCAGATTTGGTCATCACATTTGGTATCAGAGCAAGTCTAATCATGGTCGTTGGCCACAAGACCCTTGGTCAAAGTTTCATTACCCTTGGCAACAAATTCGTTGGCCTTTGGATACAAAAATATTATCAGAGTTTCTTTGATTTTCTGTTTTATTAACCACAACAGGCTTTTGGCCATTAAAATTTCAAGAATTTTAGTCAAAAAAAAAAGTTTGTTGTTGAAAATGCTATATCATCGACACATTTGGAAATTTCGCTTTTCATTGTTCAAGAAGTTTTTGCTGCAAATTCAAAGAAATAAAATATATGTGTGTGTGATCAACTATTCGATAGAAAGTATAAAATCGCCATTACCAAGGTGCAGCTGCAAACATAAACAGAAAAATTGAAGCCAAATTCAGGATCGGTCGCTATGTTCGCACTACTCCAAGCCCTAGTATCATTGACTATTGGGGTTTGAATTTGCTTAGAACCAGGGTTGCAGAGTTCATACAGGAAGAAAAGCCACCACCAATCAACTTGGATCGAAGTGTGAGGGAAAAACTCAAGGAATTATTGCTAGTGTGACGGAAAAACTCAAGGGAAATTAATAAGGTTGAAAAACCCAATTAATAACCTGAGGATAAAAAACCCTCGATGAAAGGAACTCTCCTAATGAATAGATCCCAAGGTAGTTGACCTAACTATCACTCATGCATACCTATTACATTATTAACCCACGCAGGGGTGCGGAAATCATGTTTACAAAAATTGTGCTGGAGACATAAATTGTCTAGTAGAACCAAACTGTCTTCGACAAATTAGCATTTGATGATGCATATCTTCATGGTACATGGAGTTGACCCCCTAGTTGAATAGGCGGTCAACAGGGACATTAGGGTATTACAGGGTGTTATGATGACCAGAGTAGCCAGATGGATATTATAGCGAGTACGGGAGCTATTGAGGAATATTTTGGGGTCCGGCTTGCATCGTTCTTCCTATTTCATCATTACGATCCATTCCACGCAGATTGGCTTTGGTTCCATTGCATTTCGACGATTTCCATGATTTTGAGTATTTTGAGCTATATGTTAATGAAATTCACTGAAGAGGTCATTTTGGGCACAATACTTGGAGGAACCTCTCAGTGTAATAGCCCATTGGAATCAAGAGAAACAACACTACAGGATAGGATGATGAGAAGTGACCTTCAGTGGCCAGGGAAGCCACAAGGAGAGATAAGGCATTTTTCAGAGGTAAAAAGGTTAATTAATTAATTAATTAATAATTAAAAAAGAAAAGTCACTTTGGARAGAGAAGGTGAGCAGCAAGTATAAAGAAGAGGCAAGGGCTTCAATTCTCTCATTCATGTATGATTATCATTTTGATATCTGGCTTCTAGCTAGAGAGCCCATACCTTGAGGGTTTTGAGGGTTTTGACTTAACAAACCCTAGAGGACGATTCGGTGGTGAAAGATTCCAACTAGCTTGTCCCAAGCTTGGTCTCGGGAATGCAATACTCCCCCACACCATTCTAGTTCAGATCTACTCAGTGCAAGAGGGTTTTGCACCAGCCACAAGCACAGGAAGAGAGGGAGGGCGCACCATTGGGGGTTTCCAACAAGGGGGGCGCACCATCCATTGAGGGAAGTTCGTTGCAGGTGATTGGCAGGGCTTCTGAAGATTCTAGCCCCTAGGTTTTCATTGCAGGGACTTGGACATTAGATCTAGTCCATTCAGGAGGAGTTTTATGTGCCATTTGAATTATTAGATGCATGGGACGAATTGGAGGAGAGGAGTAAACTTCAGAAAGTGGTTTCGGTCATTTGCTAGCCCAGATCTTCACTATTTTGCTTGGGAATTCACCAGCTAGGTAACCAAGCCACGATCTATCATTCTCGTGGTTTTGTGGAGCATTTGGAGGCATCTAGAACGGAGGTCGAATTATCTAGGGTTTCAGGCATCCAGGGGGCGCACCATTCCTTGGAAGGAGGCTAGATCCATGACTTTGAGAGGGATCTTGGAGATTTGAGCACTTGGGTTGTTCTTGCATTTACCTGATCTACTGCTTGGCATATTTACCGGGGGGTTTGTACATCTTTGGCAGCAAGGCTGAATTGTTGAGGCTATTTAGTGTTCCAACAGGGTGTGGCATCCTCCAGCTTGGGGGTGTAGCACTTCATACGGCCCAGATCTCATTCTTGTATTGGTCTTCATTGTTATTTAGCCTTTGGAGGCTTGTAGGTCTTCTAATGGAGCATTTTGTAGCAGCTTCTATTATGTTTATTGGAGCCATCTGTTGAGCATTCCAAATCGGCCTCACTCTTGTAGCAGGTTCTTATTATTATGAATAAAGATCAGATCTGAATCATTGTTGGGTTGTTTATTACATTGTTGGTCTTGCATATGGTTGAGGTATGTTTCATTGCTTTATCTTCTTATATGTTGTTGCAAACACACATTAAACTCATCGGTAAAACCCTAGCGCAACCTAAGAGACAACAATAAGCAAAGTGTTTGATGAAATGTCACAACCAGTAAAACTTTAAAATTCATGCAAGATGTGATGTTCCTGGCATAATGGCTTGGGAACATTACAGTGGTATCAGAGCTTAGATTCCTGCCAACCAATGGGAATTAGCGTATGCATGCAGAGCCATAAAGGGGTCTTTTGTAATACCCCAAGGATGTGCCTCAGTTATATTATGTATTGTAATCATGTTTATAGGCTGGTGAGCCAAGTGTATATAAGTTGGTGGGCTTATGTGTTTATTAGGTCGAAATGCCTAAGTGTTAAAGGCCAGGAGCATGTTTTTGTATATGTAATTATGCAGAACATTAATAAAGATTAAACATCGTTGCTTGCAGACCGACCACGAAGAAAGAGTGATGGGGGACTAAGCTTCCACAAGGCTAGGTAAGGGAGAGGGGGTTGAAAGGTTGGAAGAGGAGCTAAGCTTGAAGTCTTAAGTCCTTGAGATAATAATTTATTATTATTCCAAAGTGGTGTGAAAGGTATATTTTTATCCTAAGTTCCTGGAAAAGGGAACACATACTTGATGGAGTGCATGCAGCTTCATGGGCGACATGTGTCGGCCCAGGCACATGCAATTTAACCCAAGAATTGAGCCGTGATGGGGGTTCACTTACCATTTTCCATCCTCCATGAATTGAGTGGAGTCTCCGTGAGTGCCTCTGCATACACTCACGCATTCCTGAAAACCAAAACCGTGAAGCCCACTGGTGTATTCCCATGAATCCCGTGGCCTCTGTATTCGACCTTCGCATACCTCACGCAGTTCTAAAACCCAAAACCGTGAGGCCATCCTCTGAGGTTTTCCTGAGAAGCCAACGCATCCTCAGTCTATACCTATTTTGTCTCTGCACTGGACCTCTGCATAGCCATGCACCTCTGGAAATCAGATACGTGAATTCGACCCGCGTCTTCTGTGAAACTTGAGCATACCGTAATTGTCTATGTCGTGTGTGTTATAACTATGGGTCGTTGTGGCCACGCAATCCCTTGGCTGAGAGTGAATTGTTGTCGACATTTGTTCCTTATTGAGCATTACTGTTGTCCTCTTTGTGCTGGAACGGAGTTGAAGAAGCAGGTTGTCAGGCATGTGTGCAACACTCTCTCCAGGTGAGAGAGGTGGTTGTGGTTGTGGTTGAAGAGGCAGGTTGTCAAGCCTGTGAGTGACTCTCTCCAGGTGAGAGAGTGCGCGGAGGAACTGAGAACTCCTGGAAGGGGTCCTGTAGCTGCCACAGAGCTCGGAGAATTCCGGTCCGGCCTGTTGCTGAAGCACAAGGCAAGGGAGGTTTAGTAGCCAAAGGATTGTCCAGTGTGACAGTGAAAGTGTATACTCCTGGGCTGGGACAGGCATGTGGGGAATGAGAGTCTATGAGCAGTGGGCATAAGTGGCTCCTAGGAGAGAATCCATCCTCATAAACTATGTGTCTTCATGTTGAACTTGCCTAGCCTAGGATTCCCTTGCCCGATGGAGCTTAGTCCCAACTCAGGGGTGACCTACTGCTGAGAGTGATGAGCAGCGCGATCTAAGGCTGGGAGATTCGTGGAAGGTTTGCACGCAGTTGGTGGTGTTATTCCAGTTAAAAGATAAGTATTAATTTTGTACTTAATTTATATGTGATGCATGTCTGTGTCTTTGAAATGTATCATGTATTCCGTTGCAATTATGAATTACTGTTAATTCCATTATTTATGTATGTTAGCAGTAATCCTGTGATTACTCTCTGTTGTTTGGTTAATTTTCATTAAACGTGCATGTTATATATATATATGAGATTGTTCCACGTAGTAGCGTTGCCCGGCAGTGGAGTTGATGGCCGAGGATGTTACAATATGGTATCAGAGCCATGGTTTCAACGCTGAGCCTGGATGGGCCGGATAAGTGGTCTTTGGACCAAGGTTTCAACGTTGAGCCTGAATGGGCCATGTCAATGGAAGTTGAAGCGAGAGTTCGGAAGGAGTTGTTGTCAAAATGGACAAAACTCAAGTTCTGACCCAAGGTTTCAAGTAGAAATTGTGTTAAGAGGAACCAATTTCGAACCTTAGAATTTTCCTAAGTGCCAAGGGGTTACTTGGTCGTCTTATGAAGCTTGGGAGGAGTAGCGGTAGAATAAAACTGCACCCGGCGTTGTATTTGACCACGGAGAGAGAGAGCTCAACACTTGGGGTGTGGAAGTCGTAGGATCTGTTCGGAAGGAAAGGAAAAACCTTTACGATCGTCAGATCTGGAGAAAGCGCAGAAGGGTTAACCTAGGAAGCCCTTCGAACTTCACGACGTCGGAGAAGCTTGATGCAAAGGTATGAGAAAGGCCGAAAACTGAAGCACCAAAGTCCCGAAGGAGATCTACATCGTAGATCGTAGGAAACGAGCTTGACCGTTGGATCAAGCAAAGGAGCAGATCGAGATTTTGGATTTCGGGAGAATTAAAGTATGTTGAGGGGAGAACTTCCGAAGTCCGAAGTTCTGAAGCGAGAGTAGGCGTGGTGGGGCCGGATGACGTCACCAGAGGTGACGTGGACCTTCCCAGACATGCCACGTGCCACCACCTGAGTTGGTGACATCTGTACCATGTGGACCGGGGGTTCGAAATTTCGGAATTCGAATGATAGAAAGGAAGCAAGTGTGAGAACTTACAAAATCCCAAAGCTCTGAACTTTCGAAGTCCCGAAGCTCCGAACTTCTGAAGTCCCGAAATCCCGGAACTCAAACACCTGAAGTTCCATAGTGAGTGTCAGTCGTTGGATGCTGGGTAGACGTGGACCATTGATCCACTCTACTTCACGAGTTCGGTAACTCGAAACTCTGAGAGATTGTTGTTTTGTGCTTTGAAAATCTTTTGAACCCGAAGGCCGAAGCCCCGAGTAAGCGCTTATTGATCTAGTGCTTGGTCACGACCCATGGTCACGTAGGTTGGGGGACTGAGAGAAAGGGGCTAGTTCCCAAAAACTTAGCAGAGCATAGCTCCGAAAGAAGAAATCTGTGGGGATTCTTGATTGAACAAGAATCACAGAGAATGAAAACTGAACGTTTTCTTGAATCAGATTTGTTTATGAATGTTGTGGGATTTGTTAAGGAATGACGACCTAACAAATTTCGGTTGTCTGCACATTGTGTTTGCAGAAGTTTAACGAGTGCCAGAACCGATTAGAGTTGCCACTGAGTGCAAAGAAATGGAGGAGACACAGAATGCTTCCAGTTCAGAGAACGAAGCTAAGGGGATGGATGTTCATTTGGGAGTTGAAGGGTCGAACTCCAATGGGCATGGAGAAGAGATAGATAAGGAAGGGCATATGATGAAAATCATTGAAAGATGCCCAAACTCACCGAGCAGATAGCAGAAAGCTCATGAAAACTAAGGAACAGCAGGGCGAATTCAACTTAAAGTTGATGAAGAGTCTGGAGAGAATAGAAAAGAAGTTGGACAAGGAGAGAGACTCGAGCAAAATAGGAAGTCACCAGACTTCTGAGGGAAGAAGATCAAGGAGTGTCGGTAGACACCATCATCACTCCCAAGGTCGCTCCAAGAGAAGGGCATACAGTAATTCAAGCCCATCTAGCAAAAAGCACAGGAGATTTGGAGTGGATGAACTGAAGAGCGAAATGAACAAGATTAAGCCTCCTACGTTTGATGGAGAACATAAGAAGGAGGAAGATGCCAAACATGGTTGCTTGGCATGAGGAAATATTTCCAACTGCAAAATTATTCCTCTCATGCATAAGGAAGAATTGCGATGTATCAACTGAAAGAAAAAGCATCCATGTGGTGGGATCAGCTTGTGCAGGTGTAGCACATTAGAGAGAAAGATATCACTTGGAAAGAATTCAAGAGATATTT
>JASDQU011506377.1:2107-13357 GCA_032191745.1 Picea mariana | reverse complement strand
TGATGTAGTTTCCAACCCATGGATGCAACTAGTGCAATGATAGTACTGATGGAGGTGTATCAGGCTACTGGAGCAAATGTCTCCTCATAATCAATTCCCTCCACCTGTGAGAATCCTCTAGCTACAAATCTCTCTTTGTATTTCTCGACACTTCCATCCACTGCATGCTTGATTTTAAATATCCACTTGGAAGTTACTACATATTTCCCTTCTGGTCTCAGAACAATATCCCACACATCGTCCTTTAATATGGACTAATACTCTTCTGCCATGGAATCTTGCCATACTTTCTACCCTTTCACTTCTCCATGACAAGAAGGCTTAGTATCAATGATGTGGCTCATGGCTGAAAAATAACTCAAAAATCTCTTTGGTCTCTTGCTCTCTCGGAATGTTCCCTGAGGAGCTTCATGTCCCACTGCCTCCTGCAGAGTTTGTCGAGCCTAGGCAGGTATTTTATGGCCTACTGCAATGTCTTTGGGAACATCAATTGGAAAAACTGGATCAACTAGATCAATTGGAACAATGGTCCTCCCTCTAAACTGCTGAAGGGGGAGAAGGTATTGTCTCGCTATCAATCTCCATCTGAGATTCTCTGGATCTTCAAAAGGCTATCTCTTCTTCAAAGATGACATCTCTGCTTACCTCAATCTGTCTCTGACCAGGGATGTAGATTTGGTAAGCCTATGAAGATTCACTGTATCCCACAAATGTACCCTTTCTTCCTGAGGGGTCTAGCTTGGATCTCTTTTCTTTAGGTACATGAAGATATACTGGACACCCAAATATCCTGAAGTGTCCTACCTCAGGCTTCACTTCGGTGAAGGCTTCTTTGGGAGTGATGTTCTTCAAAATCTGGTGAAGACTCCTGTTCTGACCATATATTATTGTCATGGATGCTTCTGCCCATAGAATCATATGTAGATGTGTTGATGATTACAACTGCGTGAGACATTCTTCAGGACACAAACCTAAGAGAGAGCCCCTGAGAGGGGTGTGTGGTTCCTATCTGAGACAGAGTTGGAATGTAGAGATGGCCTCCTCCTTACAGAGAGTTGAGAAGAACTCCAGATGATTCTCTTGTGTAATGTAGTGAGAAAGGAGATTTGCTGAGTTGGACGTGCTTGTGGATGAGCAAAAGGTGAACGTGTGAATTCCCATAGAGTTGGATGCATCGTCACGAGACAGAGATGAAATTGATGTATTAGCTTCCTCTGAGCAGAGAGTTGAGATGATGAACTCCAAATGAATCTCCTGTGTAATGCAGTGGGAAAGAATATCTGTTGAGTGGACGTGCCTGTGGATGAGCACAGGTGAACGTAATCCTATTGGTTGAGCACTAGTGATTGTGGTTCTCCTATGAGACGCAATGAGATAGAGATATGGACATCCCTATGGATGTGCCCCTAGTGGTTGAGCACTAGTGGTTGTATGAGATCCGAAATCTTGGACTTGATACATTCAAATGTGTGTGAGCCAATGAATGTTGCATCTCTGAATGGGTACTTATACTATGTACTCTTCATAGATGATCACTCCGATAAAACTTGGATTTACTTTCTGAAGAATAAGGATGGAGTCCTTGCAAAATTTCAAGAATTCAAAGCTCAGGTTGAGAACCAGACCAGAAGAAAAATCAAAGTATTAAGATCAAATAATGGAGGAGAATACACCTCAAAAGATTTCATCAGTTTTTGTATTGAAGTAGGGATCAAGAGGGAGTTCACAGATCCTTACAACCCTCAACAAAATGGGGTTGTTGAAAGGAAAAACAAAACTATCATTGAGGCAACCAAAGCAATGATACATGATCAGAGCCTACCTATGACTCTATGGGAAGAAGCGTGTATGAAAATAGTATATCTTCAAAACAAAATTCCTCATTAGATCCTAAAGAACATTACTCCAGAAGAAGCCTTCACCAGAGTGAAGCCTGAGATTAGACACTTCAGAATATTTGGGTGTCCAGTATATTTCCATGTACCCAAAGAGAAGAGATCCAAGCTAGAACCTTTAGGGAGAAAGGGCACATTTGTAGAATACATTGAATCCTCAAAAGCATATCGAATCTACATTCCTGTTCAGAGACAAATTGAAATAAGAAGAGATGTTACCTTTGAAGAAGAAGTAGTCTTCCAAAGATCCAGAGAAGCTCAGATGGAAATTGATAGTAAGACAATGCCTTCTCCCCCTTCAGTAGTTCAGAGGGAGACAAACATTATTCCAGTTGATCCAATAGCTCCAATTGATCCAGTTGTTCCAGTTGATCCAGTTGCTCCAAGTGACATACCCAGAGATATTACAGTTGGACATAAAAGGCCTGCTTGGGCCCGACAAACTCTACAAGAAGCAGAGGGACATAAAGCCCCTCAAGCAACAACTAGAGAGAGAAAGAGACCAAATAGATTCTCAAGCTACCTTTCAGCCATGACCCAGATCATTGACTCAGAGCCATCTTGTCATGGAGAAGCTAAGGTGAACAAGTATGGAAACATGCCATGACTGAAGAATACCAATCTATATTGAAAAATGATGTATGGGATATTGTTCCAAGACCATAGGGAAAGTCTGTAGTGACTTCCAAATGGATTTATAAAATCAAGCATGCATCTGATGGAAGCATCGAAAAATAAAAAGTGATATTTGTAGTCAGAGGGTTCTCACAAGTAGAGGGAGTTGACTATGATGAGACTTTTGCTCTAGTAGCTTGATACACCTCCATCCGTTCTATCATTGAACTAGTTTCTTCCATGGGTTGGAAGCTACACCAGATGGATGTAAAGACAACCTTTCTCAATGGTGAAATTGAGGAAAAAATTTATATCGAGCAGCCAGAAGGATTCGTTATACACAATGAAACATCTCATGTATGTAGGTTGAAGAAAGCCCTATATGGTCTAAAACAAGCACCACATGCTTAGTATGAGAAAATGAATGGATTTATGATGAGTTTGGGCTTCAACAAAAGTGTTTTTGATCCAAACTTATATTATCACATTGATGACAATGAGTGTTTGATTTTGGTCCTATATGTGGAAGACCTTTTCCTCACCGGTTCAGAGAGACTCATTGCTGAGTGCAAAGGAGCATTGACTGCTAAATTTGAAATGAAGGACTTGGGCTTGATGCACTACTTCTTGGGACTAGAAGTATGGAAAAGGAAATATAAGATTTTCCCGAGTCAAGGAAAGTATACTGTGGAGATATTGAAAAAGTTCGGTATGACAGAATGCAAATTCATGCCCACCCCAATGGTGATGGATTTGAAGAAAATGAGTGATATTGATTTAGGAGAGGTAGATCCACACTTATACAAAAAATTGATTGGATCACTGATGTATCTAGTTAAAACCAGACTGGACATTTGCTATGCAGTGAATGTGCTTAGTCAGTTTATGAGCCAACCGAGAGAGACACACTGAATAGATGCAAAACATATATTGAGATACTTACGAGGCACAATTGGTTATGTCCTAAGATATGCCTCCAGTGTAGACTTGAGCCTGCAAGGATATGCTGATATAGATTGGGAAGGAAGCGCAATGGACAGAAAAAGCACCTCTAGTTGTTGCTTCACTTTAGGGTATGCCATGGTTACATGGTGTAGCAGAAAATAGAGCTCTGTGGCATTGAGCACTGCAGAGGCAGAGTACATTGCATTGAGTGTAGCAGTTCGTGAAGTAGTGTGGCTTCGCAAACTTCTGACTGAATTATTCGATCATGAGATGGATCTTACTACTATTCATTGTGATAACCAGAGCTGTGTAAATCTCTCTAAGAACCCTGTGTTTCATGACAGATCGAAACACATCGAGGTAAAGTATCACTATATCAGAGACATGGTGCAGAGGAAGACAGTACATGTGCAATATCTTCCTACTCATGAACAGATCACATATATCTTCACCAAACCACTTGCCAAGATAAAGTTCAAGTATTTCCATGAGAGACTTGGCCTGGTGGAGAATGCCTCCCTAGCTGAGAGGGAGTGTTGATGATTACAATTACGTGAGACATTCTTCAGGACACAAACCTGAGAGAGAGCCCCTGAGAGGGGTGTGTGGTTCCTATCTGAGACAGAGCTAGAATGTAGAGACAGACTCCTCCTTACAGAGAGTTGAGAAGAACTCGAGATGATTCTCCTGTGTAATGCAGTGATAAAGGAGATCTCTTGAGTTGGATGTTCATGTGGCCTAGCACAAGGTGAACGTGTGAATTCCCATAGAGTTTGGTGCATCGTCATGAGACAGAGATGAAGATGATGTATTAGCCTCCTCTGAGTAGAGAGTTGAGATGATGAACTCCAGATGACTCTCTTGTGTAATGCAGTGGGAAAGAAGATATGTTGAGTGAATGTGCCTATAGATGAGAACAGGTGAAGGTAATCCTAGTGGTTGAAAGCTAGTGAGTGTGGTTCTCCTATGAGATGCAACAAGATAGAGATATGGACATMCCTATGGATGTKCCCCTACTGGCTGATCACTAGTGGGTGTATGAGATCCCTTGATATATTGTTCAAGAGTTAGACTTGTCTGTAACCCTAATTTTAATGTAAAGGGTACATGTTGGCCCCACCTTAATGTAATTGATAATTAATGTAAAAGATAATTAATATGGTTATTATTAATTATATTGTGAGTTAGAGAGGTCGGCCCTATTGTGCCAATAGACACTTCTGTTGAAAGGTCAAGTCTAATATAAGTAAAGGTAGATTCCCCATTGAGGAATCATATCTTTTGTGTGAGTTTGGAAATTTCAGTAAGTACATCTTCTTGGGAAAAGTGTGCACTTATCTTGGGCACTAGTCTTCTAGGGTTTGCAAGCACCCTATTGTGTGCTAGGTTTTCTTGGTGGTGAAGGTCTTTCTCTTGAAGAATATAGCAAAGGATTTGGCTGGGTTTTCTTCCCTTGTTGATAAGAGTTTTCGAGGATACTTCTTGTGTTCTTGTGCATGGTGTTTCTTTTTGTGATCTTGGTTGATGCAACATAATTGTTTATGGTTTAAGTTAAATGATAAAAAGGAATGGACTTCATGCTTAAACCTTTCTTATTGAAAAGTCAATAAGATGTTCATCATGTATCATTGCTTTGATTGCTTCAATGATGATTATGTTCTTTCTCTCTGCAACCCCATTTTGCTAAGGGTTGTAAGGAACTGTCTACTCCCTCTTGATCCCTGCTTCAATACATAAATTCTTGAAATCCTTGGAGGTGTATTCTCATCCATTATCTGATCTTAGTACCTTGATCTTTCTTTCGGTCAGGTTCTCAACCTGAGCTTTGAATTCTTGAAATCTTGCAAGGAATCCATCCTTGGTCTTCAGGAAGTAAATCCATTTTTTTCGAGAGTGATCATCTATGAAGAGTACATAGTACAAATATCCATTCAGGGAGGCAACAATCATTGGCCCACACACATATGAATGTATCAAGTCCAAGATTTCCTTGGATCTATTGTCATTGCTCAAGAAGGACCCTTTGACATTCTTGCCAAGGGCACAACCTCTGCAAACACCTTTATGATGAATCTATATCTCTAGAAGGCATGTTACCATTTTACCTAGAGTTGGAAGAGCTCTATAATGAATGTGAGCAAGTCTCCTATACCATAGCTCACTCAAGCTGATAGTCTCATGTAATAGGGCCTGGACTGGTCTGATGGTCAATCTGTATAAGTTGTTTTCTCGAACACCAATTACTCTGGCATAATTTATATGTAATTCATTGTTCCATGCAAGAAATTTTCCTTCAGAAAAGGTAACCTTGTAGCCTTGGTCTTCTAAGGTAGAAATGGAGACAAGGTTCCTCTTCATCCCATGTACATATAGTACCTCACTTAACTGAAGAGGTATGTCAGAATATAGATGGAATGTAGAAGTTTCAATCCCTTTCACATTATATCTGGCATTGTCTCCAAGTACAACATGTAGATTTGTCTCTTTCTCAACAAGATCTATCAGGTGATCTCTAAATTTGGTCACGTGCCTGGAGGCACCACTGTCAATTAACCAAGTATCATTATCAGTAGGAACCATACCTGAGAGTGAAAAAATGAATAAGAAGGAATCTTCTTTGATGTCTTCATCTCTCTGAAGTCTTGGCTTCCAGGAACTGCATTTTCTTGATTCATCAAGCTTATCTTCCATTATAGTTATGCTCATCATACTTTCAGATTCTTCACAAACACTTGCCAACTAGGCTAGAATACCTAACAACTAGGCTAGGCAAACAACCTTAGGTTTGTTTGGGCTTATGATTGCCAACAATAAGCCTTGAAAGTTAAAAGAACATTGGTGAGCTGAAAAGCTCCTTCAATGAGCTGCAAAAACCTTAAATCTAAATTTTCTGAAGGAAATTGCGAAACCCTAGAAGCCCTAGGGTCAAAAATAATTTTTTTTCAGAATTGCAATCTGAATCTTGTTGGAGGTGCGCTGAAGGAGGTCGTACACTCCTATACAATTTTTATCCCCAACATCCAAGTTTAAGGTGTTGAAATCACTCAAAAGGAGAGGGTCGTACAGATTTTCTGGAAACCCTAGGAGGGTCGTACGACTCTACAAAAGAGGACAACTTTCTTGAAGCTTGTGCAATGGGTTCTTCAAGACCTTTGCTATGATTCCATCTTGAATTTTCACTATGCTAGGCTCAAGAATGAGTTTTATTTCATTTTATCATTTATTTGAATCATAAACAAATGTAGCTACACAATGTACAAGTGCTGCAATAACCAAGATCACAAGAAGAATAACCATGCACAAGAACACAAGAAATATCCTGGGAAAACCCTTCTCAACAAGGGAGAAAAATCCAGCAATCCTTTGCTATATTCTCAAGACAATATCCTCCAACCATGAAACCCTAAAGCATACAAGAGGGTGCTCTACTACCATGAAACTTGCACCCAAGAGAGGTGCCCACTTCAGCCCTAGAAGATGTACTTGATGAAATTTCCAAATGACAAGTGACTTGTGTGTGTTGTGTGTTTCCTCAATGGGGAAATTACTTTTATTTATACTAGACCGAACAAACCAAAAATGGTGTCTATTGGCACAATAGGGACGACCTCAATAACTCAGAAAATAATTAATTATTACAATAAACATTAATTATCTTTCACATATGGTGGAGTCAACCTGTACCCTTTACATCACAATTA
The DNA here is from genome assembly GCA_032191745.1 of Picea mariana. NCBI lineage: Eukaryota > Viridiplantae > Streptophyta > Pinopsida > Pinales > Pinaceae > Picea > Picea mariana. Next base: position 6,201 of record JASDQU011506377.1, on the reverse strand, counting down.
GGGTTATAGGTAAATATTACTCTCATGCAATATAACAAGGGATCTCACACATCCACTAGTGCTCAACCACTAGGGGCACGTCCACATGTGCTCAACGACAGGGRMATCCTACTCAACATATCTCTATCTCAWTGAGTCCACAGGAGAATCATCTGGAGTACCATCTCAAGCCTAACTCAACTGAGTCCACAAGGCAAGAGACCTCACGTCATAACAACTCRGTCCAGAGTMTAACACACCCATCACATGGGCACCTTCACCCCACACAGGGGTACACATCGTTCCATCTCAATCCAAAGAGGAACGACACACCCAACTCATGGGCATCYTCACCCCACACAGGGGCACACATCATCTCATCTCAGTYCAGAGAGGAACGACACACCCATCTCATGGGMACACCCAACAGATGGGCTCTCTCACAGGTCAACTCACTCAGTCTCTGTCMTRGAGGATGTCTCATGAAGTTGTAATCATCAACATGGATAACATCTACAATGAAATTTATACAGCAAAAATTAACAACAATAATTATTTGTCCTTTATTTAAGCACATAGGACTTAAAATCCTATGGAATTCATTACATTTACCATGCACTAGGCCAAGCATGTTCTGTCACATTTAATTTCAGTAAAAATCAAGAACCTCTTTTTTTTTCAAAGGAAATCCTCGTGGAAAACCCTTCGAGTACTTCCCCATGATTCATGAATGGTAAACTGGGTAAATTGTTGGCCCGGATCATAGGGCCTAACCCCAAGGGGATCAAGAGAGTTGAACCCGTGACCTCCCCAATTGATCATTGGGGAGAGATCTCACGTCTTGCTCAAGACTGCTTGAACTAACCCTTGGAGCTAAAAATCAAGAGTATTTTATTTTAATGTTCATCATATTTAAAACAAAGCAGTAAAAATTAGTTCATATTTTTTTTCTTGAAACAAAGAAAAATAAATCATAATTTTACTTATATAAAAAAATATTTTCATAGATGTGAAATTACATTTCAAAAAGGTCCTTTCCATGGAAAGTAGATAACCATTGGTCATGTAAGTAGGCTTCTCCAATAAATACATCAAAATAGGTCCCATTATAGGACTAGATATCAAAACAAAATAGAGGTTGGTGTTACCTCCTCTCACCTAAGGGTAACTAGAGGAGATTATGTCTCATGGTCTGCAATGAAAACAATGATCCTAGTGATGATGATAATGATAAACATTCTCCACAAAAAGCAGCCCAACAGCCCCTCAAATGCTTCCCTTCTCATTGAGCTCAACTTATCACACCTAATCAACATGGTTCATCAGATGATGGTGGTCCAACACATAATGAGGTACACCATTCACTGTTTCATATATAGTTTCATATTTAATGCATTAGACATTTAGGTGAGGATCACGGGTTGCAATCAGATAATGAAGCATACGCTTGAAATTTTTCTTTTTTTGCCTTGTTTCATTTTGGTGGCTATCATTTGTATCCTAGTCGTGTGTTGTCACTCTTGGGGAACAAGGGTACTATAGGGAGGCTTTGATAAGGGTAATGTACCATTCCCCCCATATCTAACATTTTCCATCCTAGGACCTTCTGTAGTGTACTAAAATTTGGTAATGGTTGTTACATGTACAAAAAGGTCTGTGGTTCATCCTCCTATGAGAAGAAGGGATATAATGTTGAGGTTTATGAAACTACTAGAAAAAATGAATAGAAAAGAAAGAATGTTGTAAAAGAAAGAATAAATGATGGGATACTGAATGACCAACTTCAAAAGCCAAAGATTAGCTTGAACTCTACCCCCTCATTATGAGGAGATCACCCCTAGTCCTAATGCACCAAATGCATATCAATTAAAAGAACTTTATCCCAGTAAGAAAATAAAAGGAAAGAATAAAGTGCTTGAAATCTGAAAAGGGGACTTGGAATGCACAAAATGAATATCTCAAGCAACAATTGCTCCCTCTTCAACGACGCTCATGGAAATGGACCAAGCACAATAACTTGCATGTTAATGACTCCATCACCATGAAGCAACCTTGAACCATTTTCATTCACCATACTTGCACTTTGATGGGTTTTCTCAGGAACTATCCCTCTATCTGGGTACTGACACACATAATAGGGTCTTCTGATGGTCCTCCCATACCTAAACTTGTCAAATTGCATAAAGTCTAGAGCTAATGTTAGGTAGATAGAGAGGTAGTAGTGGGGGCCCAGAGGGCCCATAGTGATAATAATGGAGGCCATTCAATGTAAGGTGGACTAGGTCCACTATATTATTAAATAAAGTCCACTATGGTAGTTAGATATAATAAATGTAAGAGGACTTCTTATAAGGTTCTACTTCTAGAAGATTCCTCCTCTAGAATGTTCTTAGATGATGGTAACACTATATAAAGAGGTTCAAACAATGTAATGGGATATGAATATAATTATAGTATTTGGAGCAGTAGCTCAATAGGAGGAGGCCCCCTCGAAGAGACAAGTGAACATGAGAGGATCCCTTCCATAATAGGATCCATTGTATGGTGTTGCCCTACCTCAAGGGTTTGATAATAATAAAGTGTGATTCCTTCTATCTTGTTTTGTGGATATATTATGTATTTAGTATTTGTGGTGATTATATTTGTAGATCTATTCAGGTTCTTAACAATTGGCATCAGAGCACTTTCCTTGGCAGACATTGTGGGCAAATAATTTTTGTTTTTGCAGATTTTTTTTCGGAGAAGAAAAAAATGGCCATGACATTCCATAAATTTTTGGTATATTTCTATGAAAAATTTGCAGAAACAGGTTGTAAATATGAGTTCCTCTCAGAAAAACACCCAATTTAAAAAAAAAATCGTTTGAAATGGACTCTGGGAAGTCAAGATATTGAAGTTTTAAAATTTGTAAATTTTCAGGGTCTTTTCCGCGGACGACGACGCGATTTTTTTTTCCTGTAGCATCTGGAGGCCGAATTTGCCCAAAAAAATTATGGATCTGAGTTCCTCTCACAATTTCATCCAATTTCAAAAAAAAAATCAGCCGAAAAGGAGTCCGGGAAGTGAAGTTATGAACATTTTAAATTCAACATTTTTTTAGGGTTTTTCCAGAAAAAACCACGATTTTCTGCCGTAACTTATTATTCTATTTTTTGGTTTTTTTCATGACGGATGTGGGACCAAAGAGTTCATAGGGTGTTCAGATGGCTATTTCCTCTCAAACCCTCAAAGAAATTCTACAAATTACTGAAGCATTCAAATCCCAATTGTATGACACATTAGATGCTAGATTGCACGACCTTGCAGATGGCCTGAATGGTAGCTTTCGTAGTATTCAAGATTCATTGGATAACATACATGAGACATTTCTTATAGCGGACATCAGGGATGAATATAATCAAGAAATATATGCTTGGTATGATTTTGAGGCCGATTGTGATGATTGGTATATGAATAGTTGTCATTTCTGGGATGACAACCACTTTCATATTTTATTTGATGACTCTAATTCACCTTCTGTATAGAGCATCAATGTGACAAATCAAGAGCCAATGATTATTACCAGTGTCCATCCTGCATATTCTACAGTGGTATTATTCCTTCCATATTCTTCTATGACCATTTTTCACTATGTGGATGGATCTTCTTATTTGGATTCACATGACAGGTGTCAGTCTTTGGAGCATCATTTTGAGTTGGTTATTGGGTTCCAAAATCTTCCATGAGGAGTTTACATGAGCAATTAGACATGGGACCCAGGCTTACAATGGTGGTTGGACTACTTCAACATGGTGGTTTTCCTTTCTACATGAGACCTTGGTTCTCCAGTCTTCTTCAACATTATGGTCCACAATTATCCATGAGACCCTGGTATATGGTTGTACATCAAGCGTTGAGGACAATGCTTTCATAAGGGGGATGGAATGTTAGGTAGCTAGAGATGTAGTAGTGGGGGCTCAGAGGGCCCATAGTGATAATAGTGAAGGTCATTCAATGTAAGGTGGACTAGTTCCACTATATTATTAAATAAGCCCACTATGGTAGTTAGATATAATAAATGGGTAGTTAGATATAATAAATGTAAGAGGACTTCTCAGAAGGTTATACTTCTAGAA
>JASDQU011506376.1:0-22953 GCA_032191745.1 Picea mariana | reverse complement strand
TACATTCACATAATAGATCGCATTACATGCATCATCATCAATAACACTTAAACATTCGTTAGGGTTCATAAATTTTAAAGTTTGAGTGTATTACTTAATAGTTTCACCGTGGCGAGAAAATAAAGTGTATAGGCCTCAGGTAATCCTAGTTGTCTAAGTCAAAAGGTGGTGTTACATACACCCCACCTTCGAGAAACATGTTCACGAGGTGGTCAAAATAGTGAGGGATAGTCTCGCCGTAGTGTCTCGGCATCTTCCCAAGTAGCAGATCCTGGACTATACTTGTCCCACTGGACCTGTCTGCGTTGTTGGCGATGATCGAGGTGCTGCACTCACTACCATTGAAATCCCTGTAGCTTCTATCCTTGACGCAAATCTGTTACCATATGGCGGTGGCCTTGAGCCCCCTCCCCTAGGAAATGTCCGCGGGGCCTTTCCTACGAATCCCGGGCACTGTGGAAATGTCGGTCTTGCACCCTCAGTCAAGTTCATATGTTCTTCCACGTAACGCGCATTTTCCATTGCTTCTGCTACTGAAGACGGTTTCCACATCCGTACCATAGCTCTTATCCTAGGGTTCAATCCATAGATGAAGCGCTCTGCCTGTCGTTGGTCACTATCCATATATGACACATATTTGACCAGTTCCATAAACCTAATCTCATATTCTTCTACCGTTTTGTTTCCCTGTACTAAGGCATGAAATGCCCCTACTTGTTGTTCCTCGTAGTATGCTGGTAGATATTTCCTTTAGAACCTCTCCTCGAAAAGTTCCCAAGATACTGTGTTTGGGGTAAGGTGCAGTTGTCTTTTCATGTTGCCCCACCAATTCAAGGCGTTGTCCCTTAACTGAAAAATGGCGATCTTCGCCTTTGAGTTGGACGCATAGTCCCTTAGGGAAAAACACCTGGTCATGCCTTCAAACCATGCTTCCGTGCGTTCACTGGCGCGACCTCTGGAAAACTCCAGAAGTTTGATCTTTTGTAACTCTTGCGTGATGTCTTCAGGTGGAGGTCCTCCCCCTGAATCCCTTGACGCTTCTGGATTACCCGTTCCAGGCAGTGGGGGTTCCACTTCAGTCCCTGCCGGTTGTCACCCCTTTAAAGTCTCGTTGATGGCTTCCAATGTGTGCAGTATGAGGGCGAGTTCGGGTGATGGTGGTGGTGGTGCCGACAGTGCTTGTGATGACGCTCCCCTGCCTCGACTTCCTTGAGTCCTGACCATCCTGTATGCTTTGACCTGCATCAACCAAAGTTGTCAGGGTGAGTTCCAGGATGTTTTAAATTGGTGCTACTAAACTTTAGAAATAGGGTTAGGCGTAAGTTTTCCTTACTTGTCTGTAAACAGACATTACTCCATTAGGGGATTAGCTCAGTTAGGGTTAGGTTTAAGCATCTAAGCTTCGTTTCTTCACCCCTACAGAAATAACTATTGGTTCCTTTTCCCTGTAGCTACGCTAGCTTTGCGCCTTACTTGCCACTTCCTAGGCTTACTCTCCTAGGGCATATGCCGCCTCCTTCTCACTTGTCCTAGTCTGAGCCCTTTTAATTTACGCTTACAACTTGATTAAAAATGACCCTCGTCCTTAGGTTTATTAATTTATGTCGATATGCGTACACCCGCACTATGTACCTTTCAGCGTTATTGTTCTTCTTAAGACACCGTGTTAAGCACATACATCCCTTTGTGGGCTCCTCCATTTACGTCTTTGGCGCTTGATAGCTTGGCATGTGGTCTTGGGTATGACAGTTAAAGTATTTATTTGTGAAATTATTGTAAAAGAAACAACGCATGGCGCGTTGTAGGGCAGCCATTATCAAAGCTTTGCACGGTGGGGAGGTCTGAGGTTCAATCCTCACGGACTCCATAACATTTTTTTTTCTTAGCCCTATATTATTCAACTTTAACTAATATCTTATTAAACTAATTAACTCAACTTAACTTAACTCAGTTAATTAGTTTAATGGTTTAATTATTTTTACTTAATTTAATTTAACTAATTTAACTAATTTAACTTAATTTAATGTATTTAATTTATCTTAATTTAATTTAAAATTTAAATAAAATAAAATAAAAACTTATTTTGAAACCCCTTCTTCTTTTTTTTAAATAATTATAATTAAAAATAAATATATAAAAAAATAAAAAAAATAAAAGAAATTTAAAACAATTAATTTGTTATCATTAAAATAATAGTGAGAAATAAACAACAATAACAAAAAAAATAACATAAAATAAACTACTCGTGAAACTACACGTACAGGAATGGCATCGTGGGTCCTCGCATGAGGCCCACGTGCCTCCTCCTCCAGGGGCTCGTCTCCTTCTAGACTTCTCTTCGGCCTCATGTTTGACATTCATGAAGCTGTGCCCTACGATCCTCGGATCGATTCCCACCAAGCTCACTATTCCCTCCTCTACTCGCAGAGAATTCCAATGTACTCGTGCCATCCATGAAGCAAGATTGCATCTATTCTCATTGATTAGCTGCAAGCGGAAGTCACAGTCGTGTTAGGAAGTCCAGTCCGGCCATGGCGGAGCACCAGAAATCTTTGACAGAGACTTTGGTGGAATGGTAGCCGGAAAGAATGGCGAAATCATCCCTGTGAAGGAATTTCGTTCTCTGTTAACAAGGTGCCAAAGATTGCTGGAAAAAGTTTCGGTTTATTTAGAGCCTGCATTTACTGGGAGCGGCTGTACCTAAGTTCACTGAGAATGAAGGGGATGTGCAAGAAAGTCTACGTGTACCTGGAGACGACAGCTTGGATTCTATAGTCTTAAACGTAAAGAACTACCAAGCCTTGTGCCTTTAACATGCCTCGAGCATGCTGCCTCGCTAGCACTTCTTGAAACCGACAGAGGCTTGGGCCATCAACTTTTACAAGTGAGCAGCGATTAGCAACTGGCAAATCATGGAGAGTGTTTGTTGGCCCTATTTTGATCTGGATTTTGAGAGTCTGAACCAGAGAATCCATCCTCCCATGGTCTGTATAGACAATGATACCTGCGAAGACTGCTCCCTAGTGAAGGTTGAGAGTGCTAACAGGCACGGTATCTTACTAGAAGTAGTCCAAGTTTTGACGGATCTTGATCTAATCATCTCAAAGGCGTATATTTCTTCATATGGCCGATGGTTTATGGATGTGTTCCATGGGACAGTCGATAACAGTTCCCCTTTGCACATTTTACGTTAATTACCTCATTATGTTAACTATGTTTAGTACTCGCTTGTGCGTTTACTGTTTACTGGATGAAGTGAGCCCAAGGCTCGGGCTTTGGTGTTTGGTGTTTGCGCTGGCGCTGCTTTGTGTGTTTGCTGTTGTAATATGGTTTCAGTCGCGACTTGGGAATTGGGATTTCCCGAATGCGTTTTGTTTTTACCTCTGGTCTCTTTTCCTACTCTCCCAGCATCAGCGGCCTGTATGGTCTCTTTGGACCTGTGACATCAAGGAAAGCATATCCCCTGTGTGCAGGTTATTTCAAGCCTGTCTCTATCTCTCTTTTTTTTACATTCATTACTTGAATCAATTATTATGGAACTAGCCTTTACATTGATGCTTATTCTATTTTGTTTATATCGTTAAATTTTTGTCAACATAGAGACGCCTCTTCAACTTGAAAGCTATCAGGGAATGTGTCAAAAGTGTAGTATCCATATGCAGACTAGTACTTGACGTTCCTTCAACGTATTTCTAACTGGTAAGCGTATTTCTGACCGATAACTAAGAGGACTCCCGAGGACATTCGTTCTTTGTCTGTTATTAAGGGTGCTTATCTATTCCTTCGGTTCCATATCAGGGCCTGCTTTAGCTTATGTGTGTCTTTGTGCTTGCTGTTCAAATAAAGTATTACGATTCTGGAATGAAAAAATAATCCAAAATAATTTATAGCATTTATTAGCAAGCTCTTTGAAATACCTGACTGTTACTAGGATGAGACCTTAGTGTATGTGATCAAAAGGAAATTCACAGAGCATAATTAATATTCAACCATAGAAATATCAAATTACCAGCATCTTATAACGGAGGAAGCCAAAAGCATATGCATTTAGCAATAAGTACCAAACATGAACAAATTCTTTTCCTGCGAGCATCTCCCTTAACAGAGTTTTAACTCCAAACCCAATTTATTTTTTGGCAGCAGAGCTGGATTGCCATATATTGCCTTCTTTGAAGTACAGAGTTAACCCAGAGTTCAGCAACACAGGTTCCGGCAATCCAAGAGTACTTCCCACTTTAATGGCATATGATTTTTATTTTTTTTTAGAACTTAGCCAAAGTTAGTTATCTTTATCTTTACACTATAGTCTAACATAATTCTGCGTGAAATGCCAGAATTCCCATTCCAAATTTCTTAACTTTTAATTAAACAACCCTAATTCATCTGAAAGCTAAAGTCAAACCACAGATAGTGCCTTTACCCCATGTACAATCCCTAATTTAGTAATTTTCAGATGCATAATCTTTAATTTTGGGAATGGGGTCAAATAGTGATAAAGCATTTCTCTGAAGCACAGAAAAGATAGAGAGTTACTCAGAACATTAAAAAAAAAATCAGTTTTATGATAGTACAATGCAAATGTGCAAGTATACCAGCTAGATAACTGATAAATTTTTTGATGCATATGCTAGCAGAAGTGGACGTAGAACCATTCTATTGACTGGTATATTGAACTCTATGATAATAAGTTACAAATTTGTGCGAATGACTTTCCACTGCCAGAAAAATTCAATTTAATTACTATTGTTTTTCTCTTGTAGATTGGAAAGACAACTTCTCAGGATTGATATCTACAGATACACCTGGTGGTAATTTGTTTTTTTTGTTTTTGTTTTTGTTTTTTTAATTCACATTTTTCATTCGTATTTCTTTTATATTTCTTTTATTTTTATTTTTATTAAATTTTCTATGTTTTATGTGCAGGTTAAGCGTGGGATTTACTAACTAAACCTCTTATTTAGGCCCCTTGGTTCCAGATTTTGAACCAGGGCTCTGATACCAAATGTAATGACTGGTTTTAAATTAACATCTAAAAATTCTACTAAATCCTACCAAATGTACAACAATTTCTACAGGTTTATAAAGGAAGAATTATTCCAAATTTTCTCAACACTTACGCAAGTAAAATTTATCAATGAGTAATAAATCTAATTAAACAATGCATAAACTCGAATTAAATACCTTAACTCTGATGCTAACTTCCGTTTCCAGCTGCCTTGCTGTTGCTCTCCTGCTACCTGCTACACAGTCCAGTCCTGTTGCAAACACAGAAAAATAATTGCCCAAAACTATTGTCCACCCTGCCAACTAGGAAAACGACCTAGCTCCAGGATATCTACGGATATCCTGGCCCTCCGAGCCCAAAACCTCTAGCAACTCAGTGCATGCCTGATCAATATGTCACAACCAGCAAATCCCATGCCTCAATCTGAGCACACCAATCTCATAGCCCCTCTCGGCTCTCTGCAATACTCAGAGCTCCCCCCCCAAACTCCTCGCCAACTTTCCATAGAATCCCCCTTATTCCTCCTTTACTGCCTTCCCTTCATTTACTCCCCTACCTAACACCTTATCCCATTATTAATTATCTTATCCATTCATTAAATATCTTATCTCTTCTCGGGATTCTTATATGATCCCTTCTTGTATACGCAACTTAATTTAATGTTATATTTTATTCTCCACTTTTTATTTAATACTTAATTAATTAATGAATTAATTAATATTTAAATGAATCATTAACCATCATGACTAAATCATTAATAATAATCAATTAGAAATGTTATTTTAAGACATAAATGTAGTTTAGCTAATCTTTTAGGATTATATTATTAAATTAATTATACTTAATAATGAAGGGTCGTTACAGGGAAGGAACTCATTTCAAAGATAGTCACATAACAGTGCGCAAGTTCATTCCCATGTTACCTGTTAGGGGTGTGGAGGACCCCATTTCCAGCGTGACTGCCTAGAGTTACAATCAGGATTTGTGCATAGAGAAGGAAAGGCCTCGATGGGAAGAGCAAGTAGTAGCCACCATATTTACACAATGGTTAATAATCGCCAAGCCGAACATCAATCCATGGTGGTGGAGTCATCAGGTATGCTAAATCATATCAATGTAAATATTTTATTTGATTATGGTGCTACAAATAGTTTCATTTCACCTTCAGCATTAGAAAAGAGTGGGTTGGCAACATACAGGCATGATGACTTTAAACAAGTCAAGATGGCATCAGGGGAAAAACAAGTGGTAGGACCTAGTGTCAATAATTGTATAGTAGACCTGGGGGTGTGTACTACTAGGTTGAAGGTATAGGTCACTGCTCTCGGGGTGTGTGACCTAATCATTGGAATGGATTGGTTAGAAGCTCATCGAGCTTTGGTAGATTGTTTTGCAAAAAGGGTGCTTTGTGTCAACGATGAAGGAAGACCAGTAGATATCCAGGGTGTACGGAGAAAGATGTCATTACACTTTATCTCAACTATGAAGGTTAAGTGATGCTTGAGGCAAGGGTGTTGACTATATGTAGTGGAAGTAGTGAAAGAAAGGAAGGGACCCTCATTAGATCAGTACCCGGTATTATCAAAATTTAAGGATGTTTTTTCGAACGAGTTACCAGAGTTACCTCCTGAGAGAGAGCTTGATTTTACTATTGAGATAAAAAATTATGCAGAACCAATTTCCAAGACTCCGTATCGGATGAAAACGGTGGAACTTTGTGAGTTGAAAATGCAATTGAAAGAGTTACTGGACTTAGGGTTAATAAGGCCCAGTGTCTCACCTTGGGGTGCACTAGTAATTTTTTTTTGAAGAAGGATGGTTCCTTACGACTGTGTATAGATTACAGGGACTTGAACCAAGCTACAATAAAAAATAGGTACCCAATGCCACGAATAAATGACCTCTTCATTTAGATGAAAGGAGTAGTGGTATTCTTAAAGATTGATTTGCGATCAGGGTATCACCAGTTAAGGGTTAAGGAAGGCAATATTCCTAAAACTGTCTTTCGAACCCGGTTTGGACATTATGAGTTCGTCGTAGTACCTTTTGGATTGACCAATGTGACAGCACTATTCATGAGCCTCATGACTGGAGTATTCCAGAAGTACCTAGACCGTTTTGTACAAGTCTTTCTAGATGACATCCTCATCTATTCCAAAAACAAAAGAGAGCATGAGGAACACTTACGAGTGGTGTTGTCATGCCTTAGAGAGAACAAGTTGTATGGGAAGTTGTCTAAGTGTTCCTTCTTCCAGAGAGAGATCCACTATTTAGGTCATATCATTTCCATTGAAGGAATCTCCGTGGACCCAGAAAAGATAAAGGCCATTATGGAGTGGCCAGTGCCGAAAAATGCCCATGAGGTTAGAAGCTTCATGGGGCTAGAAAGTTATTATCGGAGATTTGTGGAAGGATTCTCAAAAATAGTGAAACCCATCACCACTTTGCAGCGCAAGGGGGTTAGGTATAAATGGACAGAAGAATTTGATAGTGCATTCATTGAGCTTAAGAGGTTACTAACTAGTGCACCAATTCTACGAGTGCTGGATATGGAAAAGGACCTCACAGTCTGCATGGATGCCTCAAAGTAAGGGTTGGGGGATGTGCTAATGTAGGATGGAGGAGTGATATCTTATGCGTCAAGGAAGTTGAAGAAACAAGAAGAGCTATACATGACTCATGATTTAGATTTGGCAGCTGTGATGCTAGCTCTAAAACTTTGGAGGCACTATCTTGTGGGGTGAAACTTTGAGCTCAAAACGGACCATCAAAGTTCAAAACATCTCTTCACTCAAAGGGATCTGAATGCCAGGCAAAGGCGATGGAGTGAGTTTATGAGTGAGTACGATTTTGGTATTTCATACATCAAGGGAAAGGAAAATGTGGTCACAGATGCCTTGAGTAGGAGACCACATGTCTTCTCCTTGGTACCCTTAAAGTTCAATCTGAGGAAACGTGTGTTGACATAACTCCAAGGTGACAGTTGGTATTTAGAGGTTACTTCAAACCTCCAGAGTGGGAGGAAATTAGATCCAATGTATGAAGGATATAGTCTGGAAGCAGACGAACTATTGATATATTGGGGAAGGATGTACATCCCTGAAGATGGGGATATTCGAAGCATCATACTGAAGGAATCCCATAGAGCACTTTATTGTGTGAATCCAGGTGTGAAGAAGATGTATGCAGACATGAGGAATCTTTTCTTATGGGTAGGCATGAAGCGCAATGTAGTCCATTTAGTCACCAAATGCCTAGAGTATCAACAAGTGAAAGCTGACCACCACCACCCAGAAAACCTCCTACAACCACATGATGTTCCTATGTCCAAGTGGGAGGTTATCTCTATGGTTTTTGTTGTGGGGTTTCCACTCACATCTCATAGACACAATTCCATTCTTGTGATAGTTGATAAGTTAACCAAGAGTGTTCATTTTATTCTTGTTCAAGACACTTATGATGTCACTGATGTGGCACGTCTGTTTGTAAGTGAGGTAATCTGTTTGCATGGGATACCTAAGAAGATCATTTCAGATAGGGACTCAAGATTCACTTCCAGGTTTTGGACAAGTTTGCAGTCAGCATTGGGGACCCAGTTGAGCTTAAGCATAGCTTATCATCCTGAAACAGATGGGAAAAATGAGAGAGTAAATCAAGTCATGGAAGACATGCTTAGGATGTAATTCATGGATAATCAAACCCATTGGGAGAAGTACCTACCTTTGGTAGAGTTTGCCTACAATAACATTTTTCATGGCTCCATCGGAATGCCACCCTCCGAAGCTCTATATGGAAGGCCATGCAAAACACTGTTGAGTTGGGAAAGATTAGAAGACCAAATAACAGTTAGGCCAGAATTGATTCAAGAGATGGAGGAACAGGTGATTCAGATTAGGTAGAAACTAAAGGAAACACAGGATAGGAAGAAAAGTTATGTGAATGCACACATGACCGACCGAAGTTATAAGGTGGGAGACTAGGTTTTCATTCGTATCAGGCCTAACAAGAGTACCATATGGTTCAGAAAGGGGACAAAGTAGTCACCTCAATTTATATGACCGTTCATAATCCAAGAGAAAATTGGACCCAATGCCTATTGTCTCGTACTGCCACCCCACCTGCATAAAACTCATAATGTTTTTCATGTATCTATTTTACGTCATTATGTTGCTGATGAATCACATAAATTAAATTGGAAGGAACTGCAGGTATCGTACATGGGAACTCTCACGGTAGAACCATTATGAATATTGGACCGTAGAGTCCGACAACTCAGGAACCGTCTGGTAGACCAAGTTAAGGTCCAATGGGACAAGTACAGTCCAGGATCTGCGACTTGGGAAGACATCGAAACAATACGATGAGACTATCCCTCACTTTTTTTTACCACCTTGAGAATATGTTTCTCAAAGGTGGGGTGTATGTAACACCACCTTTTGACTTAGATAGCCAGGATTACCTGAGGCCTACACACTTTTATTTTCTATTCACAAGTGAAACTATTAAATGATACACTGGAACTTTTAGACATTTAAATTTTATGAATGTTTAAATATATTTGGATAATGATGGATATGATGCGATATATTGTGAGAATGTAAATTTTATGAATGTTTAAATATTATTGATGATGATGGATATGATTCGATCTACTATGTGAATGTAAATTCTATGAATGTCTATTGTTATGGATAATGATAGATATGATGTGACATATTGTGTGAATGAGAATCCTATGAAGGTTTTAATGTTATTAGAATGATGTTGGATATGATGCAATCTATTTTGTAAATGATAATTTTATGAATGGGTGTCGAAATTGAATTATGGGATATTATGAGATCTATTTCTAACTTTAAAACTTTGATGTTAAGTTGTTGGTACATGGATACAGAATTGAAATTATGGTTGTATGCAATTACATGATGATAATGCATAGAAATGTATGAGTTTGTGCTACAGATTAATTTGCAGGATATGGGATATGAAATAGCCAAGGGATAATGATGATGAAAGCGGATGTCATGACCACTGGCCAAGAAACAATATGGTATGAATCTTTGTATGTGAAATTATATTGGTTTGGATGCATTTCTATGATATGTGGACTAGTGCAGGATTTCAGGTAGTGAGACTGCCCAAAACTGAATAGACGATGACAAAACTCCCAACAAAAGGGTGCCACTGTATATTCCATTGTAGGGTGTGGACCCTAGTTATGATTAGGAGGGGTGGAGGCATTTCCCACCGTGTATCCTCCAAAACCTGTAGCTCACACTCCCCTAGACATGTGATGATGACTATCAGTTTCCTGCTGGGGAAGCTTGGTCAAGATAGTGACACTTCCACTTACGGGTTCTATTTGAAGTTAGGTCAATATAGTTGATGCTCCAAGATAGTCCAGTAGAGGAAGTATATGAATGGAATATGGAAGTAAGTTAGGGAGGAAGGATGAGTAGAAATAGTTGAGTGTATGGAGATTTTCCCTATGATGGAACTTATTGTTTTCCTTCTAAAAAGAAAATGCATATAAATATGAATATTCATAATTATGTAATTAAACTACAATTGTCTAAATAACATTGTTGAGCTAGATAATTGAAATTAAAGGATTTCACAAACATTTGATTGGTTTATTTTCTTTTATAAAATGAATAGTCTTGTTGAATGGATTGGATGCATATGGAAATTACTATAGAGATGATAGTTATTGATATTAGTACATGAACGAGACTTGTATGTACTAGCTACTATGTACTAGCTACACATGAATTTCTTGCGCATGTACACTAGTATGAATGAGTTTCTTGGCTTACTTACTAATAATGACACTTATTTGTTATGAATGTGTGAACCATGTTTCTTTTCCCTTGTATCATAAAATACCTTAACTTCGGGACGAAGTTTCCTGAAGGGTGGGTGTATGTAACAACCCTAGTTAAATAGTTGCATAGGGTTTATCAAGTATAGTTAATTAAATAATTAATTGTCCTAGTGTGTATTAGTTAAATAACGATTATTTATTAATAATATTATTTATTTATTTATTTATTAATTGATTAATTAGCACATGTAAGGTTTGGGTAAAGAATTAAAGGCTTAATAACTTTAATTTATTTATTATAAAACTTTACGTATGACATGGGATAGGGTATTGAATGGAGGGATAAGGTAGTAAATGAAGGGATAAGGTGGGTGGAATTAAATGAAAGAGGAGGCGGTGATTGGAGAAGGATATGAGGGGGGTAGAGGCCTTCAGGAGAGGATTATTATGAAATTTTGGGAGAGGAAGCATTATTGGGAGAGAAGGACTGTATTTCACTGTCTGTGATATTGTTCTGGTTTGGGAGCTTTTGTGGACTGTTACATGCACCAGGTTGCTGGGAGTTTTGGGCTCGGGGGCCAAGAATCCTCACAGAATTCCTGGAGCTAGGGAGCCGGACAGGCTTTGTTCCTAGATGGTAGGGAGGACAATTCGGTTTTGGGCAGAATTTTGGGCAGAGCAGCAGAGAGGACAACCAGAGATCGGGGATTTAGCATCAGATGGAGGTATGTTTATTTATGTATTTTCATGAATATGTGGTGTTATGTAGTTGTTACGTAAGCTTATTTTCATCCTGTTAATAAATCTAATTTATGTTGAATAATAAATGATTATAAGTTATGATTAAATTGTACACGATATAATTTTGTTTTCTTCATTATTTTAGTTTGTGTTTTATAAGGCTCTGTGAGGACAGAGACCTTACACTCATCAATTGCTACACCTGCAAGTGAAACTCCAATGAAAATCCTATGCAGGCAGCTTAGGAGGTTTGATAAATGCCACAGAGTTGTACTGAGGCGTTGAGTACTTCTTAAAGACTGCATTTAGTTTTCTTTCTTCTGAACTCTGATGGAATGCTACCATCAATTTTACACATTCCCTAGACAATTCAAAAAGGAGAAAACCCTCTCAATTCCCTACACAATTCAAAAAGGAGAAAACCCTCTCAAATGCAAGCAAGACACATGTTTGTATTATACACTGAAATCCATACCAAAATCAAATGACCACCTTCATAGTTCCTTTGTTTTTCACAACATGAATTTCTTCATCTTCCTATTTCTCTAGAAGTTATTCGATGAATTGGATCTAGATTTTTTGACACTCATTTTCTTCCAATCAATAATAAACAGTAAAGACAATAGGAAACCAAAGTGGATTGTCCACAGAGCTTACATGATGTCTGTTTTAGAGTAGCCTGAATGGGCTTTAAGTACATGACTCCAGACAAGCATCTTTTGCAAAGTGCATCGAGCAGTGTAGACTACAGTAGCAAGCATCGATGGGGGGAACTGTATCATCACGTATTGAAAAAATATCAGTTCCATCAAGAAGAATACCAAATTTTCCATCTGAACATTAGACCAAACATCAGAGCAGGAAAAAAAAATAATAATCTCAATTTAAGGTCAGCAATAGAGGTCAGAATCTAGATAAGGCCTTGCCTCCTCAGCAGAGCCTATAGCCTTGAGGAACCGGACAAGGAATACGTATGGAGTTGGGACCGTGAGATGAAATTTCATTTTTTTCAGCATTTCCTTCTCCATAACCAGTACATGTTTCCTCTCATAATTATTTTCTAAGATGTCAAAAAATTCATCTACCTGACACCAAAATCGAAGGAAACAAAGTATAAGCAAGACTATGGAGTCTAAAGAAAAATGTACAACATATGTTCTTTAACCATTAATAAAAACCCCACCTCAGGAGCCCAAATTTCCTCATACTTGGAAGCTAGAAGCATTACAGTGGTACCCCTAATTCATAGTTTCTCCTTTATACAAGTTGAATAGAAAGATATCTATCAAGAAGATTTGTGGTAAGATACAAAGTCTCTGGCATCAACCCAAATCTGTAATGTACCTGCAAATTCAGGTGCCTAAATCAATGATAATTAACTATAGAAATCTTCATTGTAACTGGTTAACATAATTGTTACCAATGAGCATATATGAAGAAGACACCCGACACCTCAATCAACCAATTTATCAAGACTGCACTCACCTCAATCAACCAATTTATCAAGATTGCTCTCATTTTTCCATTAATATCTTTTTGTCTGGGCATATAGTCTGGCACACATCTCATGTGCTACAAGCAGATCCAGCCAAAGCTACAAATTTCATAATCCAATTGTGTTTAAAATCCCTTAAAAAAGAGATCAACCTAATATACCTATGTTCTGCGATAGAACTTATATATATCATCAACATATTCAACCACTGTGAATTGACTATCAAGGTCTCCTCCATCAATGTTTGGCAAGGGGTCCTCCTCTGCCTTAGGCATTTCATCATCAAATCCAAAATCATGTAATGCCTGAAATCAAAGCTTCTTATACTCTTTTCTGGTATGTCAAGATGATAGTTTCCACAAAAGGAAAAACAGGAGCATCATGGGCAACTTACTACTGCACTTCAAGATGTCAGACTTGTTGTTAGTGACCGAGGCTTTGTTGTTGGTAATTGAGGTTTCTCATTATTTCTTGCAGCTCCAGCGTTGTGATTACAAGCTAGTTTTAAACTATGTGGTTTTTCAATAATAATGCAATCATCTGATTTATCGTTAGGCACTGCAGTTGTGGGAGGAATTTCCTTTCTCTTTCTAGTCCTCCTTTTCTTGTTCTCCTGCACAACCTCGACCTTTGGAATGACAACCGATGCTTAAGTTTGCTGGGAATAAAAATGAAAACGAAATAAGAGAAAGTAGCAGCAGAACATAGAATCCACATAAAAACATAGGATAAAGATGGTAACGTAAATTACATTATTGGCAGCAGAGATGCCCTTGTTTGCAGCACCCTGTGCAATTAATTGAGCCCCAAAACTCCTATTATGTTGGGCTATGTCCACCAAGCATAGGTATCGGTTGTCTTATTATTCAGATAATGGACATTACAACAACTCCCTCACTCTCGCTCTTACACTCCTCATGTCTGCCTCTACAATCTTACATAAATTTTTATACATTACACAGGAAAACTGATTATTAAATGTAATCTCATCCATATTCTAACTTGGTTTTATTGTTTACAACCAAAGATGGATTATAGGATCTGAAATCCTAATCATGGAAGAATTTGTTGTCACTGTTTCCAACAAAAACACTCTATCTACAATTGGGTTTCCATTGCATGAGTAGTTTCCATATTCTCCTCTTCATTCCTTGTTTCTTTTCCTTCTTCTATTTTCTTATATCTCCCTTCATCTTCTTGTTTCTTTTTATCCTCTCTATGGAAGTCATCCTCCCAAGCATTTTCCCAAAACAAATGTTTTCCCAGTTAGTAATCTCTTTTATTAAACCTCTAATAGCATAAACTCACCAAGTGGTGCCCTTTAATCCATGACCATAAATACAATTAAAAACCACAAAATTTGGGCCCATTCACCTTAATTGTTGTCAAGAAAATATGTGGACAATATATCATGGTACCCCCTCTAAAAATGGCACTATAGCATCCCAGTTTTAATCCTAGTGAATTGTAATGCAATTGTACATATGTTAAATAAGTTGGTAAGCTAGTATGTTTTGGGCCGTAGAGCCTATACTAATCAAACTCTAGAAAATCTAGCATTGTAAGTTATGCATACATTGATTAAATAAAAATATATTGTTGGCTATCATATGAGAGGGGCGATAATGTTGGGGGGATATGATTCCATGAGAGAGGGGGATTAAAGTGCGGGGGTCCAAGGGGAAATTTCACATGTGTGATAAACCCAAGACACTTTTCTAAATCATTTCGTTATTAATATTTACCTCCTTTGAATTATCAAACCAATAATTGAATGGATGTAGGAGGTTGGCGGGAAAAGTCATCTCACCTGGTTATTGAAGAATCAATTAAAGTACATGCTTGTAAGAGGTGGATGAAAGAGTCATTTCACCTAGTTATTAGAGCATGGACTCGCTACAATATTTTTGGGGAAATGTAAGAGTCACCATGTATGGAGAAGAAGAAAAGAAAATTCGAGTATAGAGAGAGGGGAGTTTTTATAGCTAGGTATAAGAGGGGAAAATAAGATTTTTGTGTTTGAAATGGAAGGAATGCGTAGTTGATATGGAAGACAACTTGTTGGAGTTGGAATTGCATGGATAATTGGGATATTATGGTTGTAAATGAGTTTTGTTGAGGAAAATTTCTCAAGAGCCTTGAGAAGGTTGTTGTGAGCACTTCTATTGCATCTAACATTCGTGGAATCCCCAACTAACATATTTCATGGCCAACTTGTGTTGGATCCCTAGAGGTAAGTGAGATAGTTTGAGGGACTTTGTGGTAGAGAAAGGGATCCCATTTATTGGGTTGTGTAAGTTGAGGGAAAGAGAGTTGGTAGATTGGAATTTTTGTAGGATTTAGTATTTTGGTTATTGGGATGTTGAGTGAACAATATCGATCCTTAGGAAACATTCATTCCTTGTGGACTCATAGCCATAGCTTGGGGGTGTATTGTTGTTGATATAAATGGAATATCAAAGTCTATGGTTGGGAGGAACGTCCCTCATATGAAACCAATTGTTGTTTTCCTTAAATATAAGTGTTCTTATCTCTTTGTTTGTCTAAATGGTGTGTTTCACTATTGTATTTTAGTGTTTTTTAATGTTGGGTGTGGTTAATAATATGCATTCCCCTTTTTTAAATTATTGATAGTTGTGTGGGCACTTTATCTTGTTGCATGTATGTATTTTTTAATGGGTAACAAAGTTTTTCATTTTTGTTGGTAATAGGTTCATTAAAGGATGGTATGAGAGCCTTGGTTGCAACATTAGGCCTTCATGGGTGTTTATGTACAAATTTGTTAATGTCGACACAAACTGATCTCCCTAGTTTGGGAACCAAAAACTAGAACAAAACAACACAAAACATGTTTCTTTCCTTAGATTCATACAATCAAAATATTGACAAGTAAAGACTAGACTCTTACCTTTTGACTAAAGGTCATCCTTGCTAATTATAGCTTCCATCTTGATCCAAATCATTGAGTTGGAAACCTGCATAAGGACACAAACTAACCAACGAAAGAAATGATAATATTTTGATAAATCTATACAAATGAACAAGGAGAAACGTAATAAAGAGAATTGACAATCTTTACACGAAACATAATATGTTACTATATTGATAAATAGTGGAAAAGTTATAACCAATGCCTTGGTGTTGTTAAGCTCCTTCCAACAAGTTCATTTCTCTAATATCCACAATGCATCCATGATATCCATAAGCATCAATTCACTACTTTATCTTAGATTGAATCTCTCAAGGCCAAAGAAATGTTTGCAATCTTCTAACCACAAACTAGAAGCAAAAAGTTGTTGGTTGTGGAGCCTGATTATCTTCCTCATTCAGAGGTATTTTACTTTCAACCATGTTTATACCCCATGAAGTATTTACACCCCAGAAGTATGTACACTCTTCCACATGTGGGAGTGTAGATGGGGGGTACCCCCTCTGCGGGATCTAGGGGGGCTATCCCCCCGACTGGGGGCAAGCGAGGGTTCGGAGGCAAAGCCCCCAAAGGAAAAATTGCCTTGTAAATGTATATTGTAATTTCATTGTAAATATGGACCATTCATTATAAGGTCGTATATCTAACGATAAGGATTATGTTAGGGTTTTTTTCCCTAGAAGGAAACTCTCTTTTATGACGAAAATGTATTGCGGCTATGGTTAATGGCGAATATTGTATTCTCAAATGGGAGACTATGAGAGAAAGAAGAGGAAGTTATAGCAGGTTTGTTATAGGTTGTATCCCTTCATATGCTGGATAATAATAAAGGAAGGACCTAGGAATTTCTGTGGTGGACGTAGCCCACACTAGGTGAACCACGTAAATCTATGTCTCTATTGTATTGTGTATCTTCTTTGTTTTGTTTTCGCATTTGTTTTATTTTATTGCTCCACGGTCCTGTTTTTATAACAACTGGTATTAGAGAGAAAGGCAACTCGCATGAAAGGAGGGTTCCTAGTTCGAGTGGGAGTAATGTTGGAATATGGAAAGTTTAGGGTCGAGAAATTTAATAGCCAAAACTACCAGTTATGGAAGATGTTGATGGAAGAATATTTATATCAGAAGGATCTATTCCTACCATTGGGAGGAATATCAAAGAAGTCGACGGCTACGAAGGATGAAGAATGGGATATTCTTGACAGAAAGGCTCTAGGAACGATACGGCTGAGCCTGACAGCGTCGATGGCTTTCAATATTTCCAAAGAAAAGACAACAATGGGTTTGATGGACGCATTGACCAAATTGTATGAAAAAACCTTAGCGTCCAATAAGGTATTTCTATTGAAGTGATTATTTAATATGAATATGTTGGAAGGTGGGTATGTTGCAGATCATTTAAATGATTTTAATATGGTTACTAATCAACTAAGTTCTGTAAAAGTGGACTTTGATGATGAGGTTAGGGATCTTCTAATATTGTGCTCATTGCGAGAAAGCTGGAACGACTTCGTCATGGCTGTAAGTAACTCTGTCTCTAGTTCAAATACTTTGAATTTGATGATGTTGTTAGTGTTATCCTTAGTGAGGAAATGCGATGGAAAAACACAGGTGAGACATTAGGAAATGCATTGAACATGGAACACAAGGGAAGACAAAAGGATAGAGGAAAGGGTTTCGGGAACCATAGGAATTCTAGGAAGGGCAGATCCAAATCTAGACTTAGAAAGATAGAGTGCTGGAATTGTGGGAAGAAAGGACATATGAAGAAAGACTACAGAGTTGCAAAGAAACAAAGAGATGGACAGCAGGAGAGAAATCGGGAAGCAAATGTAACAGGTGATGTGTTACAAAATGCTTTGATTCTTTCCGTAGATAATATTTTTGAGTCTTGGGTAGTATATTAGGGGCTTCATTTCATGCCACAGCCCATAGGAAACATTTTCTAGATTATGTTCAAGGTGATTTTGGACAGGTTCATTTAGGTGACGATGCACCATGCAAAATTGTTGGAATGGGAAAGGTAAAAATAAAACAACGCAATGGAAACCAATGGTTGTTGAAAGAGCTAAGACATGTTCCAGATTTGAGGAAAAATCTAATTTCAATAGGGCAGTTGACAAGTAAAGGTTGTATATTCATATTTACAGATAAGATGTGGAAGATCATCAAAGGATCATTGGTGATCGTAAAAGGAGAGAAGGTAGGTACATTGCATTTATGTACTGGTAATACTGACTCTTCTATCTCTTTAGCTTCTACAGGAGTGGATACAACACTGAGGCATCATAGGCTTGGACACATAAGTGAGAAGGGGATGTAGATACTTCAAAAAATAAATTTGTTGCCAGATCTTAAACAAATTGATTTTGACTTCTGTGAGCATTGTGTTTATGGAAAACATAAGAGAGTCAGATTTCTTAGAGTCGAAAAAGAAAAGAAGAGTGAAAGGTTAGAGATTGTGCATACATATGTATGGGGACCAGCTCAGGTATCATATCTTGGTGTCTCTCATTATTATATTACTTTTATTGATGATGCAACTATAAAAACTTGGGTTTATTGCATTCGACAAAAATATGATGTTTTGGATACTTTCAAGAAATGGAAAGCTTTGGTTGAGAATGAGACAGGAAACAATTTAAAGTGTCTCAGATCAGATAATGGAGGTGAATATTGCAATAAGGAGTTTGATGATTATTGTTCATACCATGGGATTCGTAGAGAGAAGATAGTTCCACAAACACCACAAGAAAATGGTGTGTCATAAAAGATGAACAGGACAATCATGGAGCGTGCAAGGGTATGATATTGCATGCTGGTTTGCCCTTACAGTTTTGGGCAGATGTTGTAGATATTGTTGTTTACTTATTAAACAGAGGACCTTCAAGCTCTTTCGATGGTAGAATTCCAGAGGAGGATTGGACAGGAAAAAAGGTAAAATATTCTTTTTTGAAAACTTTTGGTTGTGAAGCATTTCTCCATATTGATAAAGAAAATAGAACAAAGCTTGAAGCAAAATCCAAGAAGGGTACCTTTATTGGATATGGTGTTAATGATTTTTGTTATCTCTTATGGGATTATGAAAATAACAAAATCATTAGGAGTAGAGATGTCATATTCAATGAGAATGTCATGTACAAAGATTAGTTGCAGGAAAAGAAACAGGAAAAAGAAAAACAAGAATACACAGTGCTTGATGAGATCATTGAAAAAGAAATTCCAAAGGAACCAAAAAATCAAAATGTACAACAATAGGAGTAGCAGGTACCTCAAACACCTGCAAGTGTTGTTAGAAAATCTACCATATTAAGTATACACCTTGAACAATACTCTCCTTCATTGTATTATTTATTGTTGATTGATTCTAGTGAACCAGAATGTTATGAAGAGGCAATGCAGGTAGACACCAAAAGGAAGTGGGAGCAAGGAATGAAAGAGGAAATGGATTCCTTGGTAAATAACCATAATTGGGACTTGGTTCAGTTGCTTGCAGGAAAAAGAGCATTGCAGAATAAATGGGTTTACAAGTTGAAGGAAGAAAATGGAGGAGAAAAGTAGTACAAGGCTAAACTTGTTGTAAAGGGGTTTGCACAAAAGAAAGGTATAGATTTTGATGAAATATTTTCTCCTTTTGTTAAAATGACTTCAATTAGAACTATTTTAAGTCTTTTGGTAGTAGAAGATTTGCATCTTGAACAGTTAGATGTAAAAACAAATTTTCTCCATGGGGATTTGGAGGAAGAGATTTATATGCAGCAGCCACAGGGGTATGAGGTCAAAGAGAAGGAGAATTTGGTATGCAGGTTGAAGAAGATATTATATGGCCTAAAGCAAGCTCCAAGGCAGTGGTATCTGAAGTTTGACAAGTTTATGATAGAACATGGTTATAGTAGATGTCATTCTAATCACTATGTTTATTTTAAAACACTAGAAAATGGAAGCTTTATTATCTTGCTATTGTATGTAGATGACATGCTTGTTGCAGGGTCTAATATGCAGGATATAAATGTTCTCAAGAAGAAATTAGCCAATTCATTTTTGATGAAGGATTTGGGTGCTGCAAAGAAAATCCTTGGTATGAAAATAACAAGAGTCAGTAAAAATCACAAACCGACATTGTCTCAGGGTGAGTACACAGAGAAGGTGTTGGAGAGGTTTAAAATGTAGAATGCAAAACTAGTTAGTACACCTTTGGCCAGCCATTTCAAATTAACTAAGGAAATGTCCCAAGACACAGGAGGAGATAGAATACATGTCCAGGGTCCCATATTCATCAATAGTTGACAGCTTGATGTATGGAATGGTTTGCACAAGACCAGATATTGCACATGAAGAGGGAGTTGTGAGTAGATATATGAACAATCCAGGTAAATAACATTGGGAGGCATTAAAGTGGATTCTTAGATACTTGAGAGGTACTGCTAATCATGTATTATGTTTTGGAGGTTCAAAAAATGTTCTACAAGGATATGTTGATTCAGATATGGCAGGTGATAAAAATAGAAGGAGGAGTACCATAGGGTATGTGTTTACTATAGGTGGAACAACATTAAGTTGGATTTCAAAACTGCAAAAGATTGTTGCACTCAACAATAGAGGCAGAGTATGTTGCTTCTACAGAGGCTAGTAAAGAGATGATTTGGTTATAGAGGTTTATGGAGGAATTGGGAAAGAAGCAAGAGAATAATAGGTTGTACTATGATAGTGAGAATGCCATTCATCTTTCAAAGAACTTAGCCTTCCATTCGAATACTGAGCATATACAGTTGAGGTACCACTTCATACGATCTGCCTTGGAAGATGGAAATTTGAAGTTGGAAAAGATACACACTAGCCAGAACCCTACAGACATGTTAACAAAGGGAGTAACAAGGGAGAAATTGAGTTCCTGCTCAGTTTCAGTTGGTATTCAAGAATGAAGATGAAGATGAGAAATTTTCCAGGTCCAAGAAGGTTAAGAGTCTAGCATATACAATAGTGGTGGAGTTTTTGAGATCAGTCTCCAAGTGGGAGATTGTTGGTTGTGGAGCCTTAGTATCTTCCTGATTTAGAGGTATTTTACTTTCAGTTGTGTTTATACCCCATGAAGTATTTACACCCCATAAGTATGTACACTCTTCCATGTGGGGGAGTGCAAAGGGGGGGTACCCCCTCTACGGGGTCTGGGGGGGCTATCCCCCCAACTGGGGGGTCTGGGGGAAAGAAAGGGTTCGGGGGTGAAGCCCCTGAAGGAACAATTTCCTTGTAAATGTATGTTATAATTTCATTGTAAATCTAGACCATTCATTAGAAGGTCACTGATCTAACGATAGAGATTATGTTAGGGTTTTTTTCCCTAGAAGGCAACTCTCTTTTATGAGGGAAATGTATTGTGGCTATGGTTGATGGAAAATATTGTATTCTAAGATAGGAGACTGTGAGAGAAACAAGAGGAAGTTACAACGGGTTTGTTGTAGGTTGTATCCCTTCATATGCTTGATAATAATAAAGGAAGGACCTGGAAATTTCTCTGGTGGACATAGCCCACACTGGGTGAACCACGTAAATATGTGTCTCTATTGTATTATGTATCTTCTTTGTTTTGTTTCCACATTTGTTTTATTTTATTGCTCCATGGTCATGTTTTTCTAACAAATTTATCAACCATTATTCCCCATTAACTATTATCCTTTCCTTATGAGAGAAGATCCTTTTTATAGATTGAAAATGAGTTTAGAATGAGAGGTTAGGATCTCCCAAAATCAGGAGTATGGGTGAGATCCAAACCGATCAGAGGACACCTCATATTCAAAGGTTATCTTATAGAAACTTCACGAATTTCATCTATTTCTCCTCTTTTAGACAATGCCACACACTACAATGGATAAAATTGAGACATTGTGGCACCTTGCAGAGGTGCAACATGTGACAGTTAAGGGTGTTGCATGCTGCGTGCTCTCTTGAAATACGGTTTTAATGAACTTTTTTCCTTCTTCCAAAGAAAGGTTCTTCCTCAACAATCAAGGATTTTATTCTTTGGATGATAAATGATAAGTGAACATCGTCAATTTAGACAAAATATTGTGTAACAATGGGTTAGCTACAGAACAACAAAGTTTTAGGGAAAAGTTAAATTTTTCTAGCCCAAAAACCAAGGTCGATGTTAAGGTCCTAACCCGCACATAGGTAGATCAATGTATTCGGATGTAATAAAGGTCAATATTAATAAGGCCTTTCAATAAAATAGAATAAGGTGGATGTAAGAAGACCTAATAGAAGCTTCTGCTTCTACAAGGATCTTCCTCTAGATGCTTCTCTTAATAGACATATTTAGTATAAATAAGGGTCGAGGGTATGAAAACCTTAGCTTGGAGATTATTGTAACAGAGCGCTGATCGACCGGAGGTTGCCCCCTCGAAGAGGCCTGTGAACATTGCTATTGAATCAAAGTGATATTTCTATTGCTATTTCGTATATCATTTCTGTGAATTGTGAAGATTATGCTGGATATTTTACTGTTATTCTGCCATTTCTAGCATTTCATTTATGTTCTGCATATTTTATATATCTGGTATCTTGCAAGTGGTATCAGAGAACTTTCCTTGGCAGAAATTGTGGGTAATTTTTTTCAGGGTAGAGACATATTCCGGTGTCTTTAAGCCACATAGATCTGTCGTTACGCGCATAAACCCATGGTTGAGGGATTCATACATGTAGGAAATACAAGTGGTTCTTAAGCGCACATCTGTTGGCCACCATTGTAACCCCTATTGGTACCCCTTCGAGTGGCAGCGCATCAGACAACACCTGTGTACGGATCGACCTAGATTTCCTGAAGCCCTCTTTAGATAAACCTATCGACCGACGGACTGCTATAGTGTCACCGAGAACAACACTCAGGAAGATACTCTCTAGTACCTGGGTAGTCGGGTAGTACGGCTAAGGGAACGGTATATCCTCCTTAGTTAGTGCCCTGA
>JASDQU011506375.1:0-20373 GCA_032191745.1 Picea mariana | reverse complement strand
AGGATAAACGTCTGTCCATAAGTAAAAACAAAACAGAAAATGTGATCCTTGAAAATGGTGAACCAGGTAAAATCAAGGATAGAGGAATGGTGAGTTTGAGTAATGACAAAGGAGATGCCCAATACATTTTGCTTGTGGATGGTCTGAAACATAATTTTATCAGTACAAGTCAAAAGTGTGACAGAGGCAGTGAAGAGGTGTTCACGTCCAAAGAGTGTAAAGTAAATGTAAACTCAGGACAAGTGGTGAATAAAGGCATAAGGACAAATAATGATGTTGATATTGAATCCTCCCCTGCAAGTAAAGAAGAAGACACAGATACAATAAAAGAATGTTCAGTTAGCATCTAGCCCATAGAAGAAGTAGAAGAAGAATCATGTCATAAGATGGAAGCTGAAATTTTGAAGGTTGAGAAGTCAAACACCCAAAGAAAGTTCTTAAACAGCTCCATGAACCTAGATAAGCTCTTGGATAGTCAGAGATCACCAAATCTGGATTTGGATACAACAAGGAAGAAATCAGTACTCTTAAGAAACCTAATACAGGTCCTGTGTCTATGAAAAAGAAAAGCAGGTATGAGAGTGGTTGTAGTGGTTTTTTCTTTTGATTGAATATGGTTATAAAAGCCTTGGATTGTATGCATCATGGAAGAAAAATGAAATTGCAGTAATAGATATTGATGAGAATCAATGGGGAGATCAAAGGGTTGTTTGAAAAGTACGAGCTACAGTTACGCAGTGTTTCAGTAGGACAGCAGCATCTTCAACAACAACATTTTGTTTTACAAAATGATATACATGACATCCTGTAGAGATAACAAGAGGAAAGACCTTGTCAAAGAAATCTAACCTTTTAGGAAAAAAGGGGGAAAATAATCAGAAGCAGAGAGATAATAGTGACAGGGGGAGTCATCCAGTTATGACAAGATGAAGAAGTCCCAGTAAGAGAGGAGAGAAATATTGAGTCTTCTACAGAGGACACAGTTGAAGATGTAGATGAACAGGTCCAAGAATCATAAGGAGAAGACTCTGGTTTAGATACAAATATTCTACAGGCCTCAAATAATAGAGTCCATCCTATCAGGGGGAGTTTGTGCTAGTTTAATATTTGATATCTCCTAAAAATACTGCAACAACTTAGGGGGAACATGTTTTCTTTGACATTGATGTCAAAGGGGGAGAAAATGAGTGGTTTAGATCGGAGGCTACAGTTGGAGGTCCAAACAGATTAGCGCAGTCGTTCAGGGTTTCCNATGTTTTCTTTGACATTGATGTCAAAGGGGGAGAAAATGAGTGGTTTAGATCGGATGCTACAGTTGGAGGTCCAAACAGATTAGCGCAGTCGTTCAGGGTTTCCATTAATGCCAAAGGGGGAGATTGTTGGCATGTTTACAGGCAGAGTGTGCTTGTCATTCATGGCAAGATTAGAGTGTGCAGTGAGGAGGATTAGTGTAGAGTCATACACAATGCATAGGTGTGAACTAGGGATGAGTTTAACTCATTTCCAAAGCTCAAGAGAGATAGCATACACAGGATCTTAGACAGATCAAAGGTCGAGGCCTTTGACACTTAGAAATTACTCCAAGTTAGGAGGATGTGTAAGCTCAGGAGGAGAAGTGACAATGATAATTGGATCCCATTCAGAATTCTTGATGACTGTCAGATCTGAATCCAGACAAGAGGAGCGCAAAGATGGAGGATAGGTTCTGACCATCGTTGGATCCAGGAGAACCTGCATGTTCTTTAAAGTGCTAGGAGAAACCAGCTTACAAAATCCCAAAACAGGCACATCAACAAAGACTCCATGTCAGAGTTTCGGATACTGGGAGTTGGAGGTGTCAAGGAAACACTTCATCATAGAAATTCCAAAACGTTAAAATCCCAAAGTGAGAATGTCAAAGACTCCATTCCGTAGTTTCGGATACCGGGAGTTGGAGGAGTCAAGAGTCGAGACTCTTGATCACAGGAGTCCCAAAGTTGTGGAATGCAAAAGGCCAAAATCCTAAAACAGACACATCAACAAATTCTCCATTTCGGAGTTTCAAATACCAGGATTTGGAGGAGTCAAGAGTCGAGACTCTTCATCACAGGAGTCCAGAAGTTGCGAAATGAGAAACATCGAAATCTCAAATCAGGCACAATGAAGGCTCGTGAATTTGTGAAATAATCCCAGCTATTGGATCGAGGTTTGATCTAGGCCGTCAGATCCAGGAGGTGAATGTAGAATACTACGTCAAAAAGGACAGGTGGAAGACTACGTTAGTATTGACACATGGCATGATCAGACAACAACAAGTGTCAAGTTGATTTGGCATTTCAGGCCACTAGAAATCACAATTCTGAGTGACATGTGGCAGCCACCCGGGTCACAACACATCATCAAGTGATGCAAGAGTGACCTCACACCGAGATTTTTGCTTTGGGAGTTTTAGCATGAAATCTTCCCCAAAGTCCCGAAGGTTGAAGTCCCGGGGCAGAGGATAGTCGTCCGATCACCACGGATCGTGGACCGTTGATCTGGAGAGCGAAGTGCTTGTTTGATTGGAGAGTGGTCACATATCATGGTCACATTGTCGAAAGTTGGAGAGAATATCTATAGAATCCAAGCTCTATTTCAGAGCTCATGACATGGAGAGTCAGGACGACTCATCACAAAATCCCTGAAATGCGAAAGTACGAAATACGTTTTTGAATAAGGCTATGGTCACAGCCAGTGGTCACATCTGCGGAAGATGGAGGAAGGAGCTAGTGCAACCAAACTCCATTTCGGGGATCGCAACATGGAGTGTCAAGATATCTCATCATAAGAATTTCCGAAATTGTGAAATGTCGAAATGTGAAATTGCAACATAGAGTTTTGGAGATTGCGACTTGGAGAGTTGAGATGCCTCACAATAGGAATTCGTGACATGCAAAATCCTGAAATGCCAAAATGTGAAAACACATTTTGGTGTAGGCTGTGGTCATCACCTGAGGCCACATGTGAAAGAAAAGGTGAAAGGTGCCAAAGGCATAAGGCTCAAGAGGTTCACAGTGTAATTGCGAGAAACCACTGATTGTTTCTGCACAGTAAAATCAAAGAGACTTTAGTGTGATTGCCAGAGGAGCTGAAGAGTCTCAAGGCATCTACCAGTGGAATGAATACTGTTCATAGAGGCGATTGATAGATGGAAGAGCATTGAAGCCTGTAACTACAACAAAGAGGATGAGCTCGACTATGATTGAGAAGATGAAGAGTCTCGACTGCTTGACAGACTAAGGAATCTTGGCATAACACCCAGTGATGATGGATGCATGGGTTTAATCGCCATAGAAGCTGAAGAGTTTCTATGATGATCGTAGAGTACTCAACATGAGGAGAACATGCAGAACAAAGAGAGCTTGTTGATGCTCGAGGTAGTGAAGCTATGGCAACGATAAGTGGGACAAAGATCCGGATGTGGAGAACAATGGCGGGGGAGTAGAGCATGTAGAAGGATTGCGCATATAGGATGTAAAAGGTGCACAGAGACTATAAGAATGTATAACAAAGAATATATGGGTGCTACTTTTGTGAGTGATTCAGGTGTGTATAAGGAGGTAGAGTGCAACAACTGAAATGCACAGAAGAGGAATGGTGCATAGAAGGGATATGGCACGCAAAGCATAAAGTGCAATAGAAGAAAAGAATAGAGATGCATAGATGAGATAGTAAAAGAAGGATGAGATGCACTTGTAGAGAAAAGAAGAAGATCAGAAAGTGAAAGAAGATGCAGGTAGAGAGACACTGATATAGGAGAACAGAGCAAAAGAATAGTGTAGCAGAGAAGAATTGCAGAACAATGAAGAAGTGGTAAGAATTGATTTATCTGTGTTGTTGGTTATTCAATCATTTATTTATATTTTAGGGTGGTAGGGAGGATTGTTTTCCTCTGAGGTTCAAGTGGGTTCTTGAACGCAGGGAGTTGTATCTTCAATATGGTTGCAGCCAGAGAAACCAGAGTGGTAGGGTGGTGCAAGGGAGAACGATTGTTCTCTGCTATACAAGTTGGTGACTGTGTGACTAGAAGTTGGTGCTTCCATCCAGTTGGTTCTGGAACACTTAGGGAGTTGGTGCTTCCTTCTAGTGGGTTCTAGAGAAACCAGGGAGTTGGTGCTTCCTTCTAGTGGGTGCTAGAGAAACAAGGGAGTTGGTGCTAGAGAAACTAGGGAGTCAGTGCTTCCTTCTAGTGGGTGCTAGAGAATTTAGAGAGTTGGTTCTCTCAGCAAGTATCATCTTGCAAAAAAGAGGTTGTAGCCTCATTATGATTTACTTCTCATAAGTATGATAATGTATAACATGTAAAGATTACTTATCATATAAAGAAGAAGAGTTTTTTACCCTTTATGGGTTTCCTCAATAAATATCTGTCTCTGTGTATCTCATATGTGTGAATGATTCTGAATGTTATATTGCTTACTTCCCTGCATTATTGTGATTGTCATTGAGTGCTCTATAAACAGTTAAAATAAGAAAAATTGTTTAAGCACGGTAACAACTGATTCACCCCCCCCCCCTCTCAGTTGTCCAACAAACTCATGCCAGTAGATGTTCTTCTGGACCAATTTAATGAGTGTGAAGGAACAAGGTCACTTGATGATCTTTTGAATTTTAGGGAGTCTAAAAAAAGCTTAACGATGGAGTTCATGGGAGTTCCTTTTTCGTAAGTAATCTCCAAGGCTCGAAAAAGGTGATAAACCAAAACCAAGTAGAATGTTCATTTTTTGTAAATTTGGTCCCTCAGGCTTGAAAAAGGGTTAAACTTATACCTGAGAATACTCTTCTAGTGAACCAAATTTCCTAAAGTATACCTGTGTTCATAAAATTGACCATCCAAACCGAAAAAGAGGTAAACTATCGCCAGACAAACGTGCCTTCAAGTTTTAGTTTGGCGAGCGTGAAGGAAAGAGAGATTGCTCGACAATATTTTCATGTTTAGAGAGTCTGAAAAGTTCTTAAAGAAGACTCCAAGAGCTTAATTTTCTCAGTTAATCCAAACAAGATTGAAAAGCATAAATGTAGTCTCATCAGATGTTGCTTTCAAATTTCAAGGTGAGCTTGAAAGAAAACAAATCATGCTCATTTTTGGGAGTCTCGAGGGTGAGGCAAATAGTGATGGTGCATCAGATGAATGAGGCTCAATCTCATAATCATGACAAGAATAACAAGGACTCCCGAGCCTAAAGTCATTAAAAGACAACATGGACACCAAAATGCCACAAGGATCTATCTAGGGAATCCATGTAAAGGTAGGATCTAACACCTAATCACGACACCTCTAAAACAAAAATGATGGTTCAGTGTCACACTTCGGTGGGATCAATCCTATGGAAAAAAAAAAATACAACGAGATGCAGAAAGTGGAGGTGGAATCCTAACTTATATGCAAAAAGTTGAAAAAACTACTTTTACCAAAGGACCTTTAAAAGTGACCCATCTCCAAAAACATTTACTGAACCAAAAGGCAAAGTGCATCGTAACATCCAATAAGAAACTGAAGAACCAAAATAAATGATTTCTAAGCTAGAAAAAATGACAAAAGGGTTAAAAAAAAAGTGGCAAAAAGGGCCAAAAAATTCTATAAATATAAGCTAACAACTCATTTTCACCATTACAATTTGAAAATTAACCAGAAGGTAAAAAATACCCCTTTGCTAAATAAATTGATCTCGGGAGCTTCAGAGTATGAAATGAACTTCTACTTGAACCAAGTAAGTACAAATTCATCCCTCTTGCATTTATATTCTTCCTTTTATGCATTGTTTTTGTTTTTGGGTGGCCACGCCCTCCTAAAAAAGGGTGGTCCTATGTGTACATGGGTTGTCCAAGGAAAACCCACATATGTCCATGGGCAGAAAATAGTCTGCCCATGGACATACATGACTGTGTCCAAAACAACCCACATACACCCTCAAAAGCATGGAAAAAATAAAATATGTAAGAGATAACTCCCCTTTGGCCTGTCATGGAACAAGATGACCTGTCATGGAGTTGGCATTAGGCCAAATACGCAGAGATGAAAATGTGATTAGAAAGACACAATGAAACCCCCTTCAATGTAATTTTAACGAGCCCAAAGAAGGTAATATTGGTAGTTTTTTCATTTTTAGAGAGTCTAAAAAAACGTAAAAGAAGACTCCACTAGGTACCTTTTTTAGAAATAGTCTAGTCGGTTCGAAAAAGGGGTAAAATAGCACTGAAAAGACCTCTATTCAAAACCATTTTAATGAGTGTGAAAAAGACACAATCAATCAACAATATTTTCAATTTTAAGGAGTTTGAAAAGATCTTAACTATGGACTAACTTCCTTTTTCTAGATTTAGTCTCAGCTCGAAAAAGTATAAAATTTACTTAGGAGAACTCTCCTGGCAGGACGAATCTTCTGAGGTGTACCTTTTTCCTCCATAATCCATAGGCTAGAAAAAGGGGTAAACCCATGCTAGTAGATGTTCTTCTAGACCAATTTAATGAGTGTGAAGGAACAAGTTCACTCGACGATCTTTTCAATTTTAGGGAGTCTGAAAAGAGATTAACTATGGACTCCGTTTTCGTTTTTGTAAGTAATCTCCAAGGCTTGAAAAAGGTGAAAAACCAAAATGAAGTAGAATGTTCATTTGTCATAAATTTATTCCCTTAGGCCCAAAAAAGGGTTAAAATTATACCTGAGAATACTCTTCTAGCGAAACAAAGTTCCTAGAGTATACCTTTGTTCATAAAATTGACCATCCAGACCAAAAAAAGGGGTAAACTACTGCTGGATAGGCATGCCTTCAAGTTTTAGTTTGGCGAGTGTGAAGGACAACAATATCGCTCGACAATATTTTCACGTTTAAAGAGTTTGAAAAGAATTTAAAGAAGATTCCAAGAGGTTACTTTTCTCAGTTAATCTAGACAAGATTGAAAATCATAAATGTAGTCTCGTCGGATGTTGCTTTCATATTTCAAAGTGATCTTGAAAGACAGCAAAGCATGCTCATTGTTGGGATTCCTGAGGGTGAGGCCAAGAGTGATGGTGCATCAGACAAATGAGGCTCAATATTGTAATCATGATAGGACTAGCAAGTACTCTCAAGCCTAAAGTCATTAAAAGACAACATGGACACCAAAATGCCACAAGGATCAATCTAGGGAATCCAGTTAAAGGTAGGCTCTACCACCTAATCATGACATCTCTAAAACAACAGTGATGGTTCTGTGTCACACTTCGGTGGGATCAATCCTATGGAAAAGCGAAAAAGACAATGAGATGCAGAAAGTGGAGGTGGAATCCTAACTTATATGCAAAAAGTTGAAAAAATGACTTTTACCAAAGGACCTTTAAAAGTGACCCATATCCAAAAAAAGTTACCAAACCAAAAGGAAAAGTGCATTGTAACATCCAATAAGAAACTCAAGAACCAAATTAAATGATTTCTAAGCTAGTAAAATGACAAAAGGGTTTGAAAAAAGTGGCAAAAAGGGATAAAAAAGTATATAAATAGAAGCTGTCAACTCATTTTCACCATTGCAATTTGAAAATTAACCAGAAGGTAAAAAATACCCCTTTGATAAAGAAGTTTATTTTGGGAGCTTCAGAGGACGAAACGAACTTCCACTTGGACCAAGTAAGTACAAATTCATCCCTCTTGCATTTCTATTCTTCCTTTTATGCATTGTTTTTGTTTTTGGGTGGGTGCACCCTCCTAAAAAAGGGCGGCCCTATGTGTATGTGGGCTATCCAAGGACAACCCATGTATGCCCGTGGGAAGAAAATAGTCTACCCATGGACATACGTGACTATGTCCAAAACAACCTACGTACACCCTCAAAAGCATGGAAAAAATAAAATATGTAAGAGCTAACTCCTCTTTGAACTGTCATGGAACAGGATGTATGTCCACTGGAGGGAGAGGAAACATGAGGATATTGATGTCTTGGTCAATGAGGACCCTTCTTCCATTTCCTCATTGAAACAATGTGGGCTATGGAATTTATTCCGATGTCTGTTTATGAGGGCACAACCAAGGCTACTGAATGCCTTGTCTGATTACTAGCACCCAGACACAAAGATGTTTATGATTGAGGTGAATTCATTGACTCCGACGACTATACTTCTTGACTGGCCTCTCAAGGAGAGGGGAACCAGTCAATCTATCAAAATCCCCCCCCTGGGCCCTTCAACATCGCTGACTACATCGTTATGCATTATGAGGCAAACATTGAGAAATTAGGTTCTCAAGTGCCCATCAACAAGAACACCAACTTGTCACTAAAGGTGATCCTATTGTTCATTGGCCTGATCACTAGATTCACGACATTATAGTAGGCCTTCCGGGTGCACATGTATTGTGCAATGTAGTGCCTAGATGCATATATTTTCAACTGGAGTATGACCATGCTCACTTGCATGAAGAGGCAGTTGACAGAGTGTTGTGAGCATAGCAACAAAAACTTTGGGTTCAACACCATTCTATGCTCATTCTTCTTCAAGAGGGCACCCAATCTGAGTCCGATAGAGATAGTATGGGGGCATATGGCTCCTTTCCCAATGGTGTGTAGATGGGAAACATTGTTGCGATGACAGAGGGGAGGAAGGACCATAGTGTCCTTCGATGACAAGTTCTTCGACTAGTGGGAACAAAAAATTTTAGCAATAGAGGACTACCCCTACACTGGAATCAACTTCTCCATAGATCTAGATATGCCCATACCTCCTGGAGAGGAGAGAGGAGAGCTAGATACATGTTTTTTAAAGTTACTTAATTTTTAGTTTCTTATATATATATATATATATATATATATCAGTTTTTATATCTATCAGAGTATTGAAAACTACATATCTGCTATGTACAGATGTGGGACCAGTGCGCCCGATAGAATTCGTGAGGACTAGGTGACGACCTCGACTAGAGGGAGTACCAACAACAACTGGCATACCAGTAGTCGCAGGGGGACGTCCAACCGAAGAGGCTGAGAGATTTTTGAGACAGGTGGAGAGGAACCTCACCGCACTCACTCATGTTGTTCCCATGGACAAGATCAAGGATCTCCCGCCATCTATGTAGCCTCATGTAGTTGGGGTGCCATGGACTTGGGTCCAACTTTTAAGGCATTTGGCTAACGTCGTTGTTCACTATGACAGGGCCAATAGGCCCCGAGCTTAGATAGGTTGGACTTATTATGTGTCGAGGGAAATATTTGTATATTTTTTAGGGCATAAGCCCCATGATGTATACTATATATTATTTTTTTAAGGTGTTCTCGCCCACCTATGTACTCTGACACTTTTGACATATATATATATACATATTTTATGTCTTATGGATCACATTTATTTACAAATGTATGTACATGTGTATGTGTGTGCTTCTTTTTATGTGTGTGCAACATTCCAATCTAATATTTGATTAGCTAGGGTATTTGTCATTTGATTTAATCTCCTAGGAACATGGATATACATAATGTAATATACCCTAAAGAAACGTTCTAAGAGACATACCCTAAGGAAATGTTGATGTAAAGTAGGATCATAAATGTGGTAAAATCAGTTTAACTTGGACACAACCAATTGAGCATCTAAGTAAACCCGGAGGTGAGAAATTCCATACAACAAATAATCATGAAGAAACTCTATCACTGCGTTGGACTCAATGACATTGCTTGTGGCGTCACCTAGACATATACCTACAGAAGATAAAAACTGGCCTTAAGGCGTGAAAATCACCCAAGCTGTGGAAGAAAGTCTTCGAGTGTGTTGGCTAGCTTCATCCGTGAACCCAAAGAACACCTATGATTCACTTGACATATGCCATAGTGAAAATGATGACATAAATAATGACACATCCATAAAACAGAAAGAAAACAACTGTATAGGAACTATACATATGTACAAGAGATCATCGAGGTGACCAACCTTCGAGTAATACTTCTTGAGTTAGAGCCCATTTCTAAGCTCTGCCAAGGAATTTCCCTCAAATTCAACCAGATGATAAGCGCCCTTATTTAAGACCTCTTTCACAATGAAAGGTCTGAACCACATGGGTTTGAACTTGCCTACCCCCAGGGGATCCTTATCTTGGTAGTAGACCAGGACAAGGTCGCCTTTAGAGAAAATACAAGGACGAATGAACTAATCATATTGACACTTGAATCAATGCTTTTGAGCCTTGTTGGCCACGACTGCATCACGATGTTTCTCATCGAGCTTCTCGATATATAATAGGTGTGTTACACATGATTTTGGTCATCTTGGTGATGTATTAACAATGGTGTATTCAGGCTCCCAACAAGGACTCTTTGCCTGAGAAGAGTGGATCTTGTCTCCTTCCAAAAACATATTTTCAAAGTGAGTTCACAGGCTACATATGGCCTAGGGTGCAAGAATCCCTCATTCTCGCAGGCCACCTTCATTTAGGGTGCAAAATTCTCATAGTTTTCTCCATACACAGGGTGCAAATTGTTTTTTAAGCTTAGAAAAAAGAAGAGGTCTTGAGGGTTCTAGAAGGGAATCTTATAGAAAATGAGTTGGCATTCGTATGGTTTTCATTTTACTAACTTCTCAGATTTTATGGGATCATCCTCATCCATGTAACCATCTCCCCTTTTCCTATATATTGAAAGGTTTCTCATGGAAAAGGTTAAGCAAGATTAATTGAAGAATTGGTGAAGGAATTGTGTGAAGAACCCTGCTTAGACAGAAGCTTGGAAACTCTAGTTGGTCTATCAAGAGGAATTGGATCATATTCATACAAGCACAGAGAAAGTGTGTGTGTTGGAACCAAGAGTCAATGAAAGGAAGCTTGCGACATCAAGGCAATCAGGTTGTATCTTCTACTTTCAATTAATATGATACAACGACATGTCCCTTTCCCATAAAGTCATTCTTACTTTATTGTGTAATTCCTTGGTCATATACATAAGTTGACATTGAATATATTTTATTATCGTCACTTTGGTTGGTTTTTGTTGTCTTGGACTTGACCTCACGAGAGCACTAGAGCGAAGCAGGAGCAATAGAGACCTAGGGAAGTGAT
The DNA here is from genome assembly GCA_032191745.1 of Picea mariana. Lineage (NCBI taxonomy): Eukaryota > Viridiplantae > Streptophyta > Pinopsida > Pinales > Pinaceae > Picea > Picea mariana. The sequence continues at coordinate 9,342 of JASDQU011506375.1, read as the reverse complement.
ATAAAGGTATGCCACTTATTCCTCCCTATTAGTAGATTCAATGATTACAACTTAGGGAAAGAGTCGTGTCTTGTCCTATTTTGTTCTAGATCCAGGTGGATCTAGGGAGATCTATTAGTGTCTGCACCTACCGATTAGTCCGATAACAAAATTGGCGACTCCACTGGGGAAGCAACCCATTTTTTAGTGGTTTTTGGTGTTTCTCCTTGGCCATTTGCTCTTGCCTTACCTTTTTTCATTTATATAAATCTCTGAGTCTTTAGGAGATCCTGACAGACTCTCTAGGTCCAGAAGTCCTTTCAAAAAGTTTGTTTTTTTTCCAAATTTTTCCTAGTTTCAGGCCTTCTCGCACTGAACCCTTGTTTTGCCTACGAGAACTACTGGAGTTCACACCCTACTGTGCAGTCTAGTGCAAACCTCTCGCACTCTGCTTGTGGCTAGCCTGCGAGAATGCTCCATTCTCGCACTATACACCATTGCTCGCTTGCAAACACATTTTGCAAAATTTTGGGATTAAGGCTTTTGTATGCTCAGATACCCAGATTTGTATGTATGTCTGAAGAGAACTTCTTGGTCCACTGATTGATTGTTTCTTGACTTCGGATTTTGTGAATGATCAGTCTTTGGAAATCAAAGACACTTCTTGTTCATTTTTTCTCAACTGTCATCTCTTGACCTTTTCTTAGCAAGGATATAATCTCTGATCCTAGAATCTGAGTGCTTGTTTGGTTGGGAGCCAGTGATCGATTAAAAAGTTGGGATTAATTTTATTTCTCAATTTCTCATTACTTGGAAAATCATTACCCTCATGCATTTGAAAAGACTAGTCTTGTCTGCTTGTTATTCTTGTCTTCATTGAAAGATTGGTTTGGGTTTTTGGTGTATATTTCTTTTCATTAGTTGCTAGCCTTTCTTAGTTCCACCATTGTCGTGTGGTTTCTTTTGAAAATTAAAAAACATTTTTCTTTTTAAAAGTAATTTTTATGTTGAAAATATTGGCATTCAATTGTTGAAATGAAACAAATAGAGAATTGGCATTGTTCGTGATTCGTTGATATTGCATTTTAAAGAATATTGTATATCGTAGTTCAAGATTGTTCCAGAAAAATCCTTTTTCCCTCCTGTAAATAGGATTCATCGAATAAGAATTGATATATTTCATTCCTATCTATGCATTGTTGGGTCAGAGTCTCACACAACATTGGTTTCATTTCCATCTCCTTTGAGTAACAAAAGCCTTTAATAATATTGCTCGAATTTTAAAATTCAACTAGTAACTCTTTTCCAGGACTCTATTACGCCAACATTAGCTAGGCTAGATCTTTGGAATAGGTAGAGAGATACACTCTCCAAAGCACAAAACAAACAATAGCATCTTGTGGTAAGGAGTGTCAAATTCCATTTGCAACATTTTGTCCTGGGAATCCCTTCTCACACAAGGTTCAAACCCGAGGTCGCATTGATATTGACAGAGTTACTCACCTTAATTTATTGATATCGGTGTAGAGATTGGACGTATTACAAGGGTCACTTGGAGGTATACCCACAATGATAAGTGGAAGCCTCTCAAGCTGATTTTGGGCTAGATACCCTGCCCTTGCATGTGGATCAGACTGTCGACTGTCCCCCCAGGCCTTATTGTTGTTGGTGGTAACCTTAGTGGCCTATCTTCTTAGGATCTTACACAAGGTGACTGTGAAGGGGCAAGTATTCACGGTACCTAGAATCGACGTTGGCCAAACTCACTCGAGCTCCTTGGAGGGTATACCCATGATTATGTGTGGGAGCTTGCAATAGGGTGTAAGTCCGTTAAGCAGGTCGTCAACGTAACTTTTCCACCCTAGACCAACCCCTTCTTATCTTGTTGTTGCGACGTTGGATTTCATCACCAACTAGTGACTTCAGAATTAGAAGGTCTTGATTGCTTGGTTTTGTTTCCTAGATTTGTTTTACTAGTGCTTGCTATTTTTTCACCCAAGTTGACCATATAATTTTCTTTGTCATTTTTTTAAATCATTCACAATTGACCCTCCATGTTGTTCATGTAGGATGCAAGGCTTACCCCCCAAAAATATCGAAGGTTCTCAACCCTTGCATACCAACTCACCGGAGGGCTCTCCTTAATAGAGTGAAGTCCAAGACATCACCACTCCACAAGTGGAAAAAGCTGACTCTCTAGAATGGTTCCGAATTTCCAATTCTCAAGAGGACTTTTGACTTCTCCCCGACTCCGAGAGACGTATTCTGTGACTTGCTTCTTCTAGAGAACTAGTTGTTCAGTCTTTTGGATTGCCAACTAGAGCTTTCCTAGGACTTGAGGGTCAAGATCCTTTTTGGGCTACCGACATTTTTAGATGGGACCTCTTTGGCTCAGGAGAAGGCGTTGATATCATTGTCTCACCTGAGCTACCTGAAAAGTCTGATCCAGATGCAGTACCGTTGACTATTGCTTACTATTTTTCTGGTACAGAAGCTCCGCAAGCTGACCACATCCTGACTCTCCCTTTAAAAATGGCCCATTACATAGATTTTATGAGTCTTCACACCAATATTAACATGGCTAGCCAAGCCCCCATTGGCACACCACTTTCACACAGAATCACCCCGACACTTCCACCTAGATACCGTTCGTTGAATGCCTCTATTCCTGTTCCTATGCAAATCACATTCAAAACTCCTATGGTCCCACTTATTTTGGGCACTCTCATCCCAGTTTCATTACGACACTTCCTCCACCCCCTTTCAGAGGATATTTTCCATCCTCTATTAGAAGCACTGATCCTAGTGGCACTATTCTGTCATTCACACCAAATTACCATATTCCTGTTGGTGGACAATTTCACCAAGGAGGTTTGAATCAACCCCCCCTTGCAGGGAAAATCCCAATTGGAACCCAAATCCCAATTGGCACACAACCCTTGATTGGAACAAAACCCTCGATTGGAGGAAAACCCCCACCGACCCCACCCTATGGACAAAACATACCTCCATCCTTGGCCTAGTATTGGAACCATCTAATACAACATAATCCTCAATCAACTGGGGGTCAACAGCCTCCAGCTACATCCATTATACCCCCTGATATAGGCCAACCATATCCAGGTACGTCTAATCCTATTTGGGGCTTGAACGCTCAATCCTACACCCCCATTCAAGGGTACAACCCTATGAGTTACTTGCCTCCACAACAACCACTGAATATTCTTGGATCTTCGCATTATGTGCAGACTGCTTATGGTCCCACTGGTTTGCCGATGAGACTCCCTCCCCAAATCCACCAGTACCCGCATGTGAATAGACAGTTACCTTTCTTAGCCACCCTGGACCTCCCGGATCTGTCAAGGATTTTAAATGACCTGATCCGTCACTCTCCCCAATGGCCTTCTTTACTGGATAAACTACCGTCTGACATCCCTAAATTCGATGGCAAAGCGGGAGAGGACCTGAACAATCACATCATGAATTTTCACCTTTGGTGCTCATCCAACTCCTTGATGGATGACTCTATTCGTTTACGCCTTTTTCAAAGAACTCTCACGAGTTCTGCCGCAAAGTGGTATATAGAATTACCGCGAGGATTCTTCACCGACTTCAACACCCTCACTATGGATTTCCTCACCCACTACTAGTTACCGATCCTCTATGAGACAGGGACATAGATTTTGAGTTCTTTCAAACAAACCAAAGCCACTCACATCTCCGATCACATTCATGAATGGCGATGGAGATGACATCTCATTAAACTCAAACTTCCCAATCACTTGCTAGCAGAGTGGTTCACGAAATCATTTGTGAATGACATCGGTCATGACATCTCCGTGGGTGGATTTTTCATGAAATAACATGCCATTAGTCGTGCTCAATACCTTGACCTCCTTTACTCACAAATGGGTACTCTTTACGACTTACTCCCTGATGCACCTCGTCCTTCTACTTCCACCACTTCAACTACTCCTGCTACTTCTCATGCAGCTGACGGCGTGATTGGCACTTTCCATGCCCAACCTCATTCCATCCAAACCTCTAGTAACAACCCCAAACCCACTTCTTCTAATGTTCAAAATGCTCTGTCTCCTACCCCTCCCACCGGCAAGACTTCTAAGGTAAATGTTGTTCAATCTACCCCCATCGGTAAAAACAAATCCAGAAAGGGAAAGGGTAAGAATAAGGAGGACAAAAATAATTCGCAAGAAGAGAGAACCAAAACACCACCTGTTGACAATAGGGATAAGCACAAACCCCGATACCCTTGTCTTATCTGTGGTGATGATCACTACACTAAGGATTGTCCACAATGAGCCGAGGTTACTAAGTTCCTTCAAGGGACCACGAAACTGCCCACTCTGGTTGTATTGTCACAACCCTTCCCTTCTCAACAACATGCCCAACTGGTCATTCATGACCAACCCTCCCCCTCTAATACATCCTATGTCTTAATGTGTATAGGTGATTCAAAGAAAAATGACATAGCACTTACCACTCGAGCCAAAGATTATTCTTCCTCTAAAGAGAAGGTTGATGTTATACCTCCTTCATTGGTCTAACCATCTCCCACGACTCCACCTACCAACAGTCCTCTTCATCTCAAACGACCAAGCCTCAACACAATCCTTCACCCTCCTCCAAAGGGCGTTGTTCATAAATCAACTTTCAATCCTCATGCCTGTGCTACCCAAAACTACAACATTGTTGAAGATCTAGCCCAAGCACCATCTGCGATGTCATCCCTCGAAGTCCTTCAAAGTTGTCCCATACAACAGAAGGCACTATTGAAATATATCGGTGTAATCGACCCTATAGATACAAATTTAATAATTTTTGACTTGGCAGATCACATTCCAAGTTTACCCCCTCAAGTCGCATTCCAAATACAAGTGATTATCTCTGACAAAAACATTTGTAGAACTATTATCGACAAGGGTGCATCGATGTGTGTCATGTCTATTACCTGTTGGAAATCCATTGGCTCTCCCTCTTTGACTGAATCCCATAACACACTCAAAGCCTTTAATGGCTCCAGTTTTAAGCCTTATGGTGTCCTCCCTTCGCTGCCAATCACGTTAGAAGGCAAAACAGTCAAAGTTGAAGTGGAAGTCTTTGATGCTCCTCTTGATTACAACCTCCTTCTTGGTCGTAGCTAGATTGATTCCATGCGTGAAGTTGTGTCAACTCTTTTTCATGTTCTACGTTTCCCACATCAAGGAAAGGTAATTACCGTCGACCAATTATCCTTCTTTAACTCGGATACACATACTGGCAACAAACCGTTTATCACCAAACCGTTTATCGGTGTAGGTCTTCTTAAAGACTCTTCATTAATGGGTACCTTCCCCATCCCACCATCTGATGTTCCATATCCATCTGTCGCTTCAATCAACATGATATCCACTAGAACCCCTGTGTCTCATGACCAATGGATGGTACCCGACCCCGACGATCATATTCGTTACAGTGATGAAATGCCTTTGAGTCCGGTTGAGTCTTCCTATCAGGCCATTCAATCGGCAACCCATTCTACCCCGTATCTTGGTGATTTATCTCCAGATCCTTTCCATGTAATTTTTCCCATGGACGAGATGATTATGTCTGTTATGAAAGACACCCCCTGGGATGATGGACATCATTGTTCCATCCTCTTCCTGGAACAACACACCATCGAGAGCTACCAACGGATCTTGACCCTGTCGACCGTTGTCATCATTTCCACCGTTCCTAAGTCCACACACGATGTGTTTTCCGAAGGGAACTTAAGAAATATCTCACCCACCATTCCCCTTGACATATCCATAAAACCTGGAATTGTCAAAAATGTGCATATCGAAGCTTCGTGTTCCCCTGACAAAATCGTCACCTACAAGTCACTTTTCAAATAGTTTTGTGACATCTTCGCCTGGAGATATGAAGAAATGCCGAGTATTGACCCCGACATTGTGATACATGAGATTAAGACATGCCCAGATGATAAACCTGTCTGGAAACACCTTCGTCCAGTTCACCCACATAAAGTGGCCACTATCAAGCTTGAAGTTGAGAAAATTCTCAAAGTTGGCTTTATTTACCCGATGGCTCTCATTGACTAGGTTTCCAATCTTGTCCCGATCGAAAAGAAACAAGGCACAATCCACATGTGCATTGATTATAGGGATATTAACAAAGCATGTCCTAAAGACAACTTTCCTACCCCCTTCGTCGACTAGATTGTCAATGATTGTGCCAGAAGTGAAATCTTCTCTCTGATGGATGGTTTCTCCGAATATAATCAAATCAATATTGTTCCCGAGGATCAACACAAAACCACTTTTATTTGTCCTTGGGGTACTTTTTCTTATCGAAAACTTTCATTCGGTCTAAAAAGAACTGGCGCAACTTTCTAGCGTGCTATGTCTTATGCCTTCCATGATATCAAGCACATCGTGCAGCCATATATTGATGAATTACCGATTCATTCCATGAATAGGGTCGATCATCCCATACACCTTTGAGGCATTTTCCTCCACTGTAGATTTTATCATATACGCTTGAATCCTCACAAATGTGTTTTCTGCGTAGAATCCGGTCAACTTCTAGGCTTTATTGTTTCACGTCAAGGGATCAGGGTTGATCCTTTAAAGGCCAAGGTGATTCTCAATCTCCCTCCTCCTTCTACACTTCGCCAATTACAAAGTTTGCATGGAAAAGAAAATGTTCTTCGTCGTTTCATCCCGAACTATACCAAGATAACTCTTGGATTTACACGACTACTAAAAAATGGGTTTGAATTCATATGGGATACCACTGCCAACAAAGCCTTCGAAGCTTTGAAACTGTCCTTGACACGTACTCCGCTCCTCTTCCCACCGGATTACAGCCGTGATTATTTCCTCTACCTCGCAGCCTCAGATTACACGATCTCTATGGTTCTCATCCAGGAGGATGATTCTCATGATGAACATGTCATCTATTACTTGAGTCGAAGTATAACGCCTACCAAAACCAAGTATTTACATGTTGAAAAATTGGCCTTGGAAGCCGTCCAAACAGTCCAACATTTCCGGCACTATATCCTCTCTCACAAGACTATGGTAATTTCTAACTACAACCCTATGCAACACATTCTCACCCATCAACTGCTAGGGGGAAAATACTCCAAGTGGATCGTGATACTACAGGAGTTTAACTTAGAATTCAAACGCGCTAAGTCCAAGAAATCCTTAGTTTTTTCCGAGTTGATATGCGACTTTCCCTACTCTGAAACAAAAAATGTAGTGGCTGATTCATTACCCAATGAATCCCTTTTTCTAATTAGTTCTGATGATCTTTAGCACGGAGATATCATCATATATCTCCAAACCCAGAATTTTCAGCCCAATTTTTCTAGTACTGACTGACATCGAATACGCTACCAAGCCCATCAGTATATTATCCTCGGTGATACTCTTTATCGTTGTGGGATTGACTCAGTTTTTCAACGCTGCCTCAGGTTCGATGAAGCCAAGAAAGCCTTAAATGATTGCCATTCCGGAACCTGTGGTGGTCATATGTCTGTGTATGCTACTACCTAGAATATCTTACGAGCAGGGTATTTTTGGCCTTCTTTATTTAACGATTGTATAATTACCGTCCAAAAATGCCACGCTTGCCAGACCTACAACCATAAAATACGGTCACATCCTACTCCTCTTCACCCTGTGGTCTCCATTGGTCCTTTCGCGAAATGGGTTATTGATTTCATAACATGTCACCCCCACTCTACCGAGGGGCATGGTTACATTATTGTAGCCATAGATTATTTTACGAAATGGGTCGAGGCGATGTCGACATTTGACAATACCGAAAAGACCGCARCATTATTCATATTTAATCACATCATAGCCCATTTTGGTGTTCCTTTGGCTATCGTCACTGATCACGGTAGTCACTTTAGAAACTTCATGATGTCCAAACTCACTGAGAAGTTGGGTCTTCACCACGAAAACTCAACACCCTATTACCCACAAGCCAATGGCCAAGTCGAAGCAATTAACAAATTCCTCATTACCATGCTTCGATGAATGATAGGGATTCACAAAACAAGTTGGCACATGATGTTGTTCTCATCATTGTGGGCCTACTAGACATTCGTTAAGTTTGCTACCGAGTTTACACCATTCTAGTTAGTCTATGGTCTTGAAGCCATCCTCCCGATTGAATGTGAGATACCCTCCCTAAAACTAGCCGTTGAACTCCTCCCAAACACTTCTGCCGAAGAAGAACGTCTGTTGTATCTCATGCGATTAGACAAAACTCGTCGTGGCACCACCCTAGTCATAGAAACCCAGAAGAAATGCCTTAAATCCCAATACGACAAACATGTCAAGCCTCATGTTTTCTCCGAAGGTGATCTGGTTCTCCTTACGAACAAGATCGGGACATGCTAGGGGTTGGAAAATTTGAATCCATGTGGTGAGGTCCTTACATTGTTAAATGAGTTTTGGAGAAAGGATCTTATGAGTTAGTAGATTATGATGGTATCCCTTTGGGTGAACCCATAAATGGGTTGTACTTAAAGAAGTACTATGCCTAAGATCACTTGTGCATGAGTACTTGTATTTTATTGTATCATATTGCTTGTGTGTTACTGTAGTATGCTTGTTCGTTATTTGGTCTTTGTCCTTATGTTACATTGTGTTTGGTTTCCAGATGTCGGAGTCTTTGCTACCCCACATTGGCTTCGCTGATGGCACTAGCCGTAGTACTCACAACCTTGCTTCTACTGCTTGGGCAATTTATGCCCCTACAAATGAAATTATCACTCTACGAGGTGCGTGTCTCAGCCGTGCGACCAACAATATTGCAGAGTATAGCGCCGTTATCGAATTATTGATTGATGCTATCTCTCTCGGTATCCATCACTTGGTTGTACAACTTGATTCCCAGCTAGTAGTACTACAGTTAAGTAATGTCTATGCTATTCGAAGTCCCACTTTATTATGGGTATATTTATGAATTCACCTCTTGGAACGTCATTTTGATTATATTGAGTATCAACATATTCCTAGATGTATAAATACATTAACCGATGCATTAGCTAACTATGTATTAGACAGACATTTGGGTCATTTGTAAACCAATCACATCACATGTAGCACACAACACAAGATAAGCCGGTAGAAGCCGTTGTTCAAGGATAAATTCGTGAGTGCGGACATAGACCAATCTCCATAGATCCACCCGGATCTGGAACAAACCGTGACAGAATACTACTCTTTCCCTAGTTTTAGAGTGTTGAATGGACAAAAGAGGAAGAATGATATACTTACTTGTAAACGCTTTCCTTGTCTCTGTTGATCCTCGCTCTGCTACGATGCTCTTGCGTCGTCCAAT
>JASDQU011506373.1:0-22759 GCA_032191745.1 Picea mariana | reverse complement strand
CTTATATCCACAAATCTCTCCTAGATCCACAAATGTCTCATTTGGTTACAATCATGTGCTCACACCTATCAAGTGATATCTCTACAAATCCTCTCACAAATCTCTCTTTCATGATTAATCTCCATCCAAGATACTTGAGTAAATCTCCAAATCTTCATCAAATCTTCAAGAGGTTGAAGAGGGAATTCGAATTTGAGGCTTGATGGTCAAGTTTGACTTGGTTGGAGTCTTCAAATACACCTACAAACATCATGAAACTCATCCCACTTTCATATATAAGTGTAAACATTTCATTTTTCCAATATTTAATCATAAATTCACTCAAAAACACTAAAATAGATGCATTGGAAAATAATATGTCTAAAAACCATGTAATCATGAAAATGGTTTAATGTAACGGTATGGGAAAGCGGAATATGGTTAAAAGTGAAGTGAAAGTGAAGTGAAAGGTGAAGTGAAAGTTTGATAAAAAGATGGTACTTTGGTGACCCAACATATCCCCCAACTGAAGGTGTTGCATGCCCTCATGCAACCTTGCATTGAATTTCTTGAATTGTGCAATGGAGCCTTCTTTTGTTGAAATATATCTAAGTGGCAGTTGTTTTTTGTGGTTTCTTCTTGTGTGATAGCCATAAGTATTTCCTTATGTAACAACACTTCTTTTTCTTGCTTATGGTTGGTTCTTGTGTGACAACCAAAAGTATTTTTTTTATGTAGAAACATTTCTTCTTCTTGATTATGGTTGGTTCTTGTGTGACAACCATCAATATTGTAAGTGTTGGTTCTTGTGTGACAACACTTTCATTTTTCTTTTTCTTGTTACAACAAAGAATAGACTTGAAATTTCAATCATATGAATGCATTCAAAATGATGATTTAGTAATGTGTGTATCAATCATTCAATCCTTTTATTCTTTATTCAATAAGGTGTGTTGAAGTATGTTAAAGGCATAGAAACCATCCTCCACATGGTATATTTGATTTGGAATATGTGCTTCATGTACAAACCAATGATGCATTTTAGGAAGTCAATGAAGTTGTTTATAAAAGTAATAACACTCAATTGGGAAAGCATATTGGTCAATTGCATATGCGGTTATGAAAGATGTAATATAGGATAAATGAATGACATATGATGAATATCCCCCCCAAAATGTAGATGTTTTCCGTCCTTGGAAAAATTAGCAAATAGGGTTGGTTAATGGTGAATGAGAAATTTTCCAAATGCATGTATTTAGCATTCAAGGAATTATTGATTAAAGATTGGAAAACAACATACCTTCACCTACCTGGGAAGATCATGAGATATGCATCTGAGAGATATTTGTATGGATGGAATATTTTAGTTGCTACTATTGGATCATGGATCTTCAGAGTGAAAATAATTTGATCTTCTTGGTTGTCTTAACATAGAATGAGATCTAAAATTGGTACATTTGTATCGTCTTATTGCTGGAACTAAGTTGTTGGTGCTGAACTTTGGAGCTGAATATTTGATTTACTGGAACACTATTGCAAGTTGTTGTGAGTGTCATAGAACCATATAGTCTTCATTCATATCTGCATCGTGGAATAATTCTTATCCATGTGAATAAATTTTGTTGATGTCGAACATAGAAATAAATTGTCAGATTACCAACCATTAATGAATGTTGTTAACCAACACGAGACTACTCACCATTAATGTCAATGAGAGTCAAGATGATCAAGTACATCTTACTAGGTACAAATAAATGTGTCGCACGCCGAGTGACCTAGAAGATCCAACAAACAAGGGACATTGATGTATTCCCATTGTTTATTGGCGAGAGAACTTGCCATTATGGCATGCAAGCCTCAAGGTACTGAAAATGTCTCTAGTCTCAATCTCGGATGATGTTTTGATGTCGATGGGTCAAGACTTGTCAGAAGGAGGTCCATAAGGAATCCCCCATCATCTAACGTGAGTACAAAGTAATGATTTAGAGGACCATAGATGAAAGATCAAGCATGATTTATTTAACAAAAGAAAGATGGCAATGTGGTAACTCAGCATGGTAAGTGAGATGAATGACTTTATTCATGGGTTAGGCGTGAATGAAAGTGAGGCAAGAAAGTATGAAACTTGCAAAGGGGTGAAGCCATGATATAGTAGTGATAGGAAGATGTAAAGTTTAGGATTGACTTCAACATGTTAGGCTCAAAGGAAAGAAGATGAATCATCACATAATGGCTTTGAGAGGCTTCTTTTGATAGAAATGGTATGATGGATATGGTCTGAAATATAATGATATTGACTTCTTCATGATTTCATTGGGACATGCGTTTTTCAAGAGTATGTGGTCTTTGAAAACCACTAGTGCATAAATTGGTCTTTTTCATCATCCTGGAACCTGCAAAAATAAACTTAACACTGGCCTACAATAAAACGTGAGTTTATCGCAGAATATAGGTGATTAGTCTTTCTTCATCCAATACATACACAAAAATTCACAAAGAGTGCTAAATAGAACAAATCCAAGGAAAATAAATAAAATGAACTTGATATCTCCGCACACATAACAAACACCTGTCATGTGGTTAATTTCCACTGGAGAGTTTTATTTGAGTTGAAATTTTATACGAGCCTGAGTAATAGCAACGGTCCGAACGGTTCGAACCACCGACCTCCGCTGCCTAAACATAGTTTTAACAACTTCACCGAAACTTGGAGAATTGGTTGATTAGTGTAGGGTTATCATTTTATGCAGGTTGAAGTTGGAAATTGCCGAGGCCGAAGCTCGAGTAATGCAAACGTCGGAGGATTTATATGCTTTTACCACTGTGAGGAGAGCCAAATTTTAAGACAAAGAATGGATTTTATTATTGTATGTAGATCGGGATCAAATTCGGAAAGGTTGTAACGCAAATAATAGTTGAATTATAGGTTGAAGTGGGACTACATGAAACCTAGTATGTGCAAAATATGCCAATGCACATGGTTTTATTTAAACTATTTTTATTTAATTTTTTTAACTATAGTCTTTTTTTTAATATAACTTTAATTTTTTTTTTAAGGAAACATGAATATATCAATGAGCCAAAGATCGGAAGGTCTGATTGTTTAGGGTTTGCAAGTAGTTTTATTTTGAATTATTTATTAAATCATTAAAAAAAAAAATTATAGTTTTAAATTTTTTATTATTAATATTTTTTAACAAAGTTTTTAGTTTTAAATATTTATTTATTTTCGGTTTATTTTTAACCTAATGTGTGTGTGTGTGTATATATATATATATATATATAGATATATATAACATAGTTTTTTTATTTTTATTTTTTTATATTAGTTTTAATTTTTTAATTTTTTAATTTTTAAACTTTTTTTTTAACCATATATATATATATATATATATATATATATATATATATATATATATATATATATATATGAAATGGAATGAGATTTTTTTTTAATGAAATGGAGATGAAGCCTAGAAAGAAGCAAATTGTAAATTTGGAGATGAAAATCTAAACCTATTTTTTTTATTTTTAAATATGGAATTTTGTTGCAAAAATGTTGAAAATTTTGAAATCAAAATAGACATTTTGAACTAACTTATTTCCAAATTATCCTTTCTGATCTTCCAGGTCGCAACAAGGCGTGAGAAGAGAGCATACTCAAGAACTTGGTGATGCTTTAAATCTTTGAAATCTACAACTTTGAAAAGCATTTTAAGAAAAAATTACCTCTTATGTAGATCACAAATTCTTAGCTCCTGAAACTCCACTTGTTTTCCTCCTTGATGTGTGTACCTTTTTCTTGTAGATCCTCCTGCCAATGATTAGTAAACGAGGTGGTTCTTACTATACCATGAAATGAAAATTATGGGGAAATTAATGAAATTTTATGAAAACAAACATAAAGCAAACACTAAAAAAAATCATGTAAAATTGTCTCATGCTTACCAAGATCCTACTGTCACCAATTTGTCATTTCGTCATGAGTTAGATCCCTTTATTTGCATCAATAAAACTAAAGAAAACATATTGAATTAAATTCCTAATGCCTAATCCCTTACACCATCCCCGACAACGGCGCCAAAACTGTTGGGCAATTCAATTGCTTAAATTTCTTTCATTTAATTATCAACCAAGGATACTCGTAAGTTTGAGATGATGCCAACAAAATATATGAAAGAGTAGGCATCTAACTCTTATCTAAGAAAATTCAATCAAATCCTAACTCTTTCATTCCACTTAATAAGACTTAGTTGTTGTAGGAAAGAAAACACTAGCTCCCTTACAGGAGGTCCTCTCGTGATGTTTCACAAAACCTATCAACAATCAAGATCATCAAGTAAACACTCATGCATTGAAAATAAATACACTTAAAAAGGCTTAGTTGTTGTAGGCATGAAAACACCATCTCCCTTACATGAGTTCTTCTCATAATGTTTCAAATAACCTATCAACAATCAAGATCATCAAATAATTCTAATAAAAACAATAAAGCATATAAACATATTCAAAGCATTATAACAAGAAGAAAATGATACTATGATCTATTTGGAGTGAGCTCAATTCTCCCAAGAAAAAAGTAACACATAAACTAAAGAATTCTAAATCTAAACTAGAGAATGGAAACTGATGTGAAAATAAAGCTTGATTATTATTCCATCATGAGTTGGACACAATGCTCCAAGAGTCCTCCCTTTGAAATGGAGGAGGCACTCTTATGTATACAAAAATTTAAGATAACTTATATCCACAAATCTCTCGTAGATCCACAAATGTCTCATTTGGTTACAACCATGTCCTCACACCTATCAAGTGATATCTCTACAAATCTTCTCACAAATATTTCTTTCATGATTAATCTCCATCCAAGATACTTGAGTAAATCTCCAAATATTCATCAAATCTTCAAGGGGTTGAAGAGGAAATTCGAATTTGAGGCTTGATGGTCAAGTTTGACTTTGTTGGAGTCTTCAAATACACCTGTAAACATCATGAAACTCATCCCACTTTCATGTATAAGTGTAAACATGTCATTTTTCCAATATTTAATCATAAATTCACTCAAAAACACTAAAATAGATGCATTGGAAAATAATATGTCTAAAAATCATTTAATCATGAAAATGGTTTAATATAAGGGTATGGGAAAGCGGAATATGGTTAAAAGTGAAGTGAAAGTGAAGTGAAAGTGAAGTGAAAGTTTGATAAAAATATGGTACTTTGGCGACCCAACAACCGTTCAAATAATATGCTTGTTAAGATCTCAACATGTCACGTACGAGAATTGAACTTGGGTGGGGAGGATAACAAACATTCCTCCTGACCACCCAAGTTAAACCTAGTTAACTAGAGTTCCATCTCCTTATAAGGGGATGGATTTCTTTTATTTTTAAATCAGAAGAGGATGCATCCAAGATACCAAGCTCAAGATGGATGTGGCGATTCATTTTGTTAACTTTGAAAAGGTGGAATCATTGTTTCAACCCCAAAATGAAGAGATCTACAATCCAAACTATATCCCAAGTAAAAATGATATGCCTACCTTTAGAGTTTTTATCCTTAAACATATTTAGATCTATAAGAAACAGTAAAGGGAATTTTCTAGATGCAAACAAAATTTATCAGAGGATGAATTTTTGAACAATAGCTCATAATTTAATGGAGGTAGATATGAAGGAGAGACTGGAGAAGGCCATTGAAATAAAGGCTATGAATTGGTAGTATCCCCAAACCCTAGACTATGTGGAAATTCAATTTTATGCCTAAGGTGTCATATCTATGGCCAATAAGTGATTTTCCTGCTAAGTAAAGTAGAAAAGTGAATAAACAAAAATGGGGAATGGTTCAAGTTCTACCTATAAAAAATTTAGGGGGATGTGACTCCCATTTCTTTTTCAGGAAAAAAATTCAAGTTTGGATGACACAAAACATGATGTTACAAGGGGCATCATGTTTTGTGTCAACTTTGCATCAATGTTGCATTGACACTGCATTTCATTTTTCAATGCATGTTTTTCAAAGAACCATATTAGTTGTAGCATCCATGTTTTTAATCCCCAATTTAGTGATGAATAATGTAAATATGATGTCTGGTCGTGGGCCAATAAATATAATATGAAAATATTGTATATCAAAATAATAAAATAAAATTTAACTCCTGCAGATGGACATGGATGGAGTCATGGGGGCTAAGTTTACATAAGAGGGTGGGTCCAAGGGATTTAAGGGGGGATTATTCATGTGTATTAATCCCAACCCACTTTATAAAATTATTATTGTGTATGAACCTTATAATTTCCTTTTGAGTGTATTAAAGCCCCAATCATTTAATACATGTAAGAGAGTTGGAGTGAAAATTAACTTCACATAGTTTTTGAGAACATGGGGTTGAGCACAATCAACATTGGGGACTGTGAAAGTCAACATGCATGGGTAAAAAGGAAATTTTAATGGGAATTGTAGGCGTTTTTTACATGCAGCTTTTGGGACAACAAGAGGAAGTTGAGTGTTGGAGATTGAAGGCAGTCGTATTGAGGTTTGTGGGCATCTTGTTGGAGTTGTAGTTGCATGAAGAAGCATGTTGTTAGGAATGTAGAGTGATATTCCTATGTAATAAATTACCCTAGAGAAGTGAGCTTGTTGTTGTGAGTTTTCTTGTGGTAGCTAGCACCCTTGGAGTCCCCAACAAGAAATATTCCTAGCCAACCTATGTTGGAGCCCTGGAAGGAACTGGGAATGCCAGAGGGGCTACATGCAAAAAATGGGGATCCCATTCCTTATTTTGTGAAGGTTGAGAGGAAGAGAGCTAGTGGATTGGGATAGATATAGGAAAATTTATCCTTTTATGGATTATATTGGGCTATGAATAGACAATAGAGACACCTTTTCTTGTGGATTCCTAGCTCTAGCTCAAGGGTGATTTGTTGTTGAGATTAGGAGAAACAAATATTTCACCATTGACAAATTGTCTTCCCTAGATGTAACATTAATTGTTCAATATCTAGACAAATGTACCATTACTATAAGAATACAAATCAATTGTTGTTCACTATCTAGACAAAATTACCTGCTCCCTAAGAATACCACATAAAATTTATATTCAATATTTAACAATTTTCTTCTCTTAACTAATATGAGTAAACAAACAATTATTCACTATCTAAACTAGTGTACCACAACAGTTACATGGATAACCCATAATAACTCCAATAATCAATCATATCATACAATCAATTTGAAATGTAAATTATACGAGTTAACTTAATCACTGGCTCAAACTTCATTCATAAAAACATTCTATTGTAAAGAGTTAATAAGGAGTTTACTAACAATAGTGAAAAGATTTAATAATCAATAAATGTAATTTCAATAGACATTCACAATGGAGTTAATATTACAACTTTAAAGGCCAAACAATAATTATCTGGAATCAAGATAATTATAGCTGCAAGATGTTGTTTACCTTTGGTGGGTAAGATATCAATATCTAACAAAGATATGACAACATAAATTTTCGAATTAGAGACACAACTTTAGTCTAATAACTCGTGTTCTAAATGACGATTCCTTCGTTACTCAAATGAAAACTAAAGGTTTCTTAACCAGTTGGAGGGAAAGTCTGAATATCAAGGTTGGGGATGAGATAAATAGAGAAACTTGTATGTATGGAGAGCTTGGATAAATGGTAACTAAGACTCGTATATGATGGTATTCATAAAGAGAAGGAAAATTATCTAGATGATGAGTAATTATTGTTGTTTGTAATCTTTAAGGGAAGGAAACCTATGTCTAGTATATGAGTATTTGAATGTTTTAATTTGCGTTATGATCAAGTACCTTAATGTTTCTTTAATATTGAGTCTAGAATCAATTGGCTATGGGAGTAGATACCTCCTTGTTCTTTAGAGCAGTCTCTAATCCTGAGACTTTAAGTGGTCAAAATCAATCAGATGAATTATGGACTTGAGCGTTGATTATGTGTCTTAGAGGTCCTAACCTTGCAGGGTATGTTGGGAGGATATACATCTTGTTAGCCTTATGTGATATGTTGATCTATTATTGACTTGATGTTGTATTTGATTCTTGTTGTGTAGTGATGTATATGAAAAATGGGTAATATCGATGTATGTTATTTCCACATGTCATTGTTCTAACTGATGTTTCAAACAAAAAAATTCACCGCTATATTTAATTACATACTTATATGTCATAACGAAGGGATTGTTACATATGGTATCAGAGAGGGTTCAACCCTGTGACATTGGACCGTTACGCCTTTCACTGTATTAAAATTAAATTATTTAAGATTATTCCTAATTAATTTTGAAAATTTTCCCATGTAGATAATCATGGTTAGAGGACACATGGGAAGTAGACGATGTGGTACTAGAGGAATAGGTGTGACACCTCCAATAATATCCATGCTAGAGGAATATAACTCTTAGGGAGATGAGAAAACGACTAAGCAAAAGAAGGTTGTTGTGGGAGATGTGGTAGGTATGATGAGATCCTTCTAGAGGATGTCAGAGGCATTAATTAACCACCTGGATTGAGATAAGGGAAGAGTGTTTGTGATCAATGAGGGTTCACAACACGCTCTAGAAGGTAGCAGTGGTATACACAGAGAACTCGAGAAGGTGAAATTTCTTGAGTTCTGGGGTGCCACGGATGGCTTAGCCACCGAGGCATGATTGGAGAACATGGCGATGTGCTTCACACTTCGCGATTATACCTCCAATATGAATGTTTTCATGGCGGTATTTTAACTAAAAGGGAGTGCTCTTCTATGGTGTAAGATTCTCCTACCTCAGCGAAACATGGTCGTCAAAGACATGTCATGGAAGTTGTTTGAGGAATGGTTCCAAGAGAGGTATTTTTTGGATGAATTCATTGAGCATCAACTTAATGAGTTCAATTCCTTATTACAAGGTAGTCATATAGTGCCGAAGTATGAGGCCAGGTTAATGGAGTTACTTAGGTATGCTCCACATCTGAACACGAAGAAGTTAAAGGTCAACAAGTTTTTGTTCAACCTTAACTTAAAAATTTGTGCGAAGGTGAGGATACTAATGCCTCAAACGTTGCATGATGCAGTTTAGAAGGTCCTCATAGTTGAGGAAGATATGAAAAATGGGGGTCAAGACAAGAGTCCTTCTATACCGATTGGAAAAATGACATGAGGAGTGCATCAATATCAAAAACTAGCCAGACATACATCTGGGAAACGAGATACACCTAGAGGACCTATGTTCTTGACACTGAGGTGATAGACTCCTCAGTAGACGACTCCTTATAGAGAACCACAACGGTAGCAACAATGTCATATGCAGCAACAACTACAGTTTAGGCTTGTTCAATAGAACATACTAGAATCACAGACGATTAGGCCAACAATTTCTACTTCGGGGACCATGAGAATTGGAATGAAGACTATATGTTGGACATGTGGAGAGCCACATTACCAGTGGGACAGTCCGATTGAGAAGGCCAGCGTAGTCAGATCTTCTAGACCCACTATAGTTGGATATTTGGGTAAGGCCCACAAGATACATGCAGTAGTGAACAACTACCAGGATGAGCACTAGTTCACTTTGCTCAATATGTCAGGTACAATCGCGAACCAAAATTTTAGTATTTTGATAGATTCAGGTGCTACAGAGAGATTTATTTCAAATGCAATGCTTAAGAGAATTAAGGTAAAGGTAATTGAGTAGGGTGAGTTCAAATACGTAGAAATGGCATCGGGTTTCCAACAGAAAGTTGGAGGAAAGGTTATGAACTGTAGAATTAACTTCGGTGAATTTGTAACGAAGGCCAACCTATACGTCATGATCTTAAGATATTATGAAATAGTGATAGGCATGGAATGGATAGAATTACATGATGCAATACTTAACTGTAAGATGAAACGACTAAGTTTGACAAATGACTTGGGGAAGAGTAGAGTGACTGTAGGAAGAAACCAAGGAGTGTCCTTGAGGTTTATTTCTTCCCTACAACTACATAAGAGTATGCGCAAGGGATAAAAACTTTATGAAATCATGGTGCTAAAAAAAAAGGGAGAGGTGGAAGGATTAGAAAACCTTCTTGTAATTTCAAAGTTTGTAGAGGTATTTCCAGAAGAGTTACCAGGTTTACCACCTGAAAGAGAGATGGAGTTTACAATAGAATTGAAACCTGGAACTTAACCGATAGCGAGAATGCCATATCAGATGTCAATGCCTGAATTGTAGGAGTTGAAAATGTAATTGAAGGAGTTGTTGGATTTATGACTCATACATCCAAGTGTATCGCCATGGGTTGCGCTAGTGATTTTTGTTAGAAAGAAGGATGGGTCATGGAGACTTTGTATTGACTACCGTCAATTGAACAAAGCTACAATCAAGAACCAATATCCGTTTCCAAGAATTGATGATTTTATTGACTAGATGAAAGGAGAAATAATGTTTTCAAATATTGACTTGAGATTGGGATATCACCAGTTACAGATCAAGGAGGAAGATATCCCTAAGACTGTATTTAATATGAGATTATGACACTATGAGTTTATTTTTTTACCGTTTGGATTGACGAATTCCTGAGGCGTATTTATGAGCTTGATGAATGGGGTATTCTGTGAATACCTAGATAAGTTTTTTCAAGTATTTATTGATGACATATTGATTTATTCTCGAACAAAAGAAGAGCATGACGAAAACTTGATATTGGCCCTACAGTGTCTAAGAGAAAACAAATTGTGCGAGAAGTTATCAAAATGTTCTTTTACCAATCAAAGATTCATTATTTGAGACATATCATATATGGAGAAGGTATCGTTGTGGATCTAGCGAAAGTAGAGGCTATTATGGAATGGCCAACTCCGATGAACATACAATAAGTACGTAGCTTGATGGGTCTAGCATGATATTACCGATGATTTGTCGAAGGTTTTTCGAAGATAACGAATCCAATCACGGAATTATAGAAGAAGAAAAAGAAGTTTGTATGGATAGAGAAATGCATGGAAGCATTTCAAAAGCTCAAAGGGTTGTTAATGATAGCGTCGATACTGAAGGTCCCTGACATGGATAAAGAATTCCTGGTATGCATGGATGCATCCAAGGAAGGTTTAGGCAAATTTTTTATGCAAGACGGTCGAGTGATCACTTACATTTCAAGTAAATTGAGAAAGCATGAGGAGAACTATGCAATGCACGACTTGGATTTATTAGCAATTGCTTATGCCTTGAGAGTATGGAGACATTATCTAATTGGACAAAAATTTGAATTAAATATAGATAATTGAGGATTTCATTATATATTTACACAGAGTGACTTGAATGTGTGACAGAGGCATTGGTCAGAATTACTTAGTGAATACAACTTTGAGATTTCATATATTAAAGGAACGATGAACAAAGTGGCAGATGAATTGAGTCGGAGACCACTCATATTCTCGGTAATACCTCAATAGTATTACCAAGAACAGAGTGGCAGAGTGGCAGATGGTTTTGGACCAGTTTCAAAGAGTCCTTAGGAACGCAACTGAATTTTAGTACAACATATCACCCTGACACAAATGGGAAAACAAAAAGAATGAACTAGATTTTGGAGGATATGTTGTGTATGTGTGTAATGGGTCAATAGAAACATTGGGAATACTTCTTGCCATTGGTAGAGTTTTCATACAACAATAGTTGCCAAAGTACGATTAAGATGGTACCATTTGAGTTTCTTTACAAGAGACTGTGTCAGATGCCATTGAGATGGGATCAACTTCAAGATATGGTCCTCGTGGGGACGGAAGTGATCCAAGAAATTGAATAACATTTTCATTCGATTAGACAAAGGATTAAATAAGCACATGATCGACATAAGAGTTATGTGGATGTGCATCGTGTTGATCGTATTTAAGAGGTTGGTGACAGATTTTTCTTGCGGGTAAAAGTGCATAAGAGTTCGATCAAGTTTGGAAATGGTTCCAAACTCTCTCCTAGGTTTGTAGGACCTTTTGAGGTTGTAGAAAGGAAAGGACCCATGGCTTATCGACTAGACTTTCCTGATTCTTTGAGGTGTATATATGATGTATTTCATGTATTTGTTTTACGACATTATATTAGTGATCCATCACATGTTATTGACATGAGTTATTTGCAGGTGTCACACGAGGGTGCTCTCATGGCGGAGCCAATCCACATTCTCGACCATCGTACTCGACATATACGACGTCGAATATTCAATCAGGTCAAAGTCCAGTGGGACAACTATAGTCCACATTCGGCTATCTGGGAGGACAAATATGAGATGCATCAATAATTTCCTTACTTGTTTGATAGATTATATATATAGATCTACATTAAATACATTTAATTACTTTCATTTTTATACTGTACAAACTTCAAGATGAAGTTTAAAACAAGAGGGGGTGTATGTAACATCACGTTCTACTTAGCACACTTATATTAACTTATTCTTTGAGGACACTTGCATTCAAGTGATTCGGTTATGGTACATTATGTTCGTTTGATTATGAGTTATATATGACGATATATTTTGACTTTTGTTATTTTTATATATATGTATTGGAAGATATTATTGACGAATTCTCCTGAGTGTGTAGGACACATGATAGGTCATGGATGTTGATGGCATCAATGGACTTCCTTGGACTTTGGATTGAGTCAGGGAGTGGATTGTATTTTTTTGAGTATTTCATTTTACGCACATTAGAATTATGATCGATTACAATATGATTTATGTCAATGGATTATTGACATTGTTTTTGTTAGTGGATACAGGCTTGACGATGCTTTCTAATCCGACTCACATAAGGAATAAAGGGGCCATGCACAAAAACCATACATTTGAGGGAGAGGTGTGGCAGTGTCCCTATCACAACCTTCTATCACTCCCACCATGGTCTGAACTATAGGTTAATGATTACCTAGTGTGAGAGGTCCACAATGTCCTAAGGGTGGATTGAGATAGTCACTCACAAATATTTCAAATGGGAGCACAATAAGGCATAATCCTTATTCCTTAGAATCCCTTAGTCTCTCACAAGGTCAATCGAATGGAGTGTTGAATCCAAGGGTCGGACAAACTTCCAAAACAGTCAAAGGCGAGTGACACCCTTGGAGCACAGAGGTGCATCTTGAAGGGCATGTCATGTAATTAAAACTTGAGTCAATAAATCTAGGTGGCCTAGAAAACATTTATATGGTTATACATTGTTAGAATAAAATAATTAATTAATTAATCCGTTTATTATAAATCCTAACAAAATTCTAAGCCTAAGTCTAATCCTAAGCATAAGTCTAAAATTTAAATAAATGACTAACATAAGATAAAAGATTTGAGATAAATTCAAACTCTAGAAAAATGGGGAATAAAAATTAAAGGGTGGATAAAATGCACATCTGTGCATGAATTTAATAAATAAAAAATTTAACATAGAAAGAAATAAAATCTTGAGAGAATAGGTATATACATAGAATAATATCTTAAGTCAAATTACCACTAAGTCTAACTAGAAGAAGACTCATAATCCAACTCTAACTAAGATCTAGTTAGGAGACACTCATTAAATGAGAATTTGGGGAACAAATGGATAACTAAGAGCAAAAATAAGAACACATTTGGGAATGTGGAGGAAATTGATTTTTGAAATAAAATAAAAAGGGTAATTACTTGTGCAACTTGGGGAGAGTGTGACAAGTGTGTGGGTGAATAATCCTAATTAAATTAATTAAAAATATAATTAATTATGCATGAGGACATGTGTCATTGGGGATTTTTCTATAAAACAAATGTGGTAGAAGGGAAAAGGATCTCACTTTTTCTTGGTAATGTTACGCTGCCAAAATTTTGTGAATTGTGTTTTACTTGTGAGAGTTGGGATACCAAGCTTGTAGAAAGAGTGGACGCTCTTCCTTGCGAGGCAAGCCTTGGAGCTATTGTTTGTTGGTTTCTTGTGTGTGGCTCATTTACGGCTCGGGGGGCTAAGGGGGAAGAAGAGTACCCCTAGCATTGGTTGGGAGGTACAGGTGAAGTTTCAGTGATTAGAAAACGAGAGTACAGAAGGAGCACAAGTCTTTGAAGGACACCATCAACTCTTAGTATTCATTGATTCTGGTATTGTATTTCTGAATTATATTGTAATATGATTAATTTTTGTATTAGAATGGGAAAAGTAGCTGCAAAATTTAATTAGAAATTTTGGAAGCCATATTTTTTATGTTCACGACCAACTAAATGATAGATTCGATACTTAGAGGATTCGTTTTATCGCTGTAAATTTTATTTCAATTCTGAATTTGAAATTCGAATGGTCTTGTAAATTCTATGGGGAATTTGTATGGCCTTTTAAAACATATAATTTAAATGCCAATTAGAAATTTAGAAGTTCTTTATTGCGGTATATTGTTGAATTTCTAGAAATTAGAATATTGTATTGTTCACTATCAAGATTTAAAGCATTTCGAAAAGTTAAAATTGTTGGATTGTTGGAATTCTAAAACGAAATTTGGAGTTTGAAATCTCTTGGAATTTCTATTACAATTCTAGAGTTTTGTTTGTTTGCATCGCAGTAGATTGTAATAGCCATTTCTTCCAATTTTGACATTGCCAAGATGGGTGTGATTTCATTGCAGTTCAGGAATCCAAATATTGTATGGTCACTGCATATTTTATTGGGAGTGTGAAATTAAAAAAAAAAAAAATCGGATCTTTGTATAAGCTAACCAAAGTTTTGGGTTTATTATTTCATTGGATTTGTTATGAAGGTCATTGCACCTCCCGAATTTAAAGTTTTCGTTGGTCACTATATTACAATTCCGATTTTGAGATTTTATGGTCGTTGTAATTTTTGAATCTGAATAGGGATTCGTTATTCCCTACTTATTTTGATCTTCCTTAATATTGTTGCTTCATTAGTGGCTTCTGGAAACCAATAATTTGGATCCTCCATAAATTTTATTGCATTTCTATTTTTAAAGTGTTGTTCATTTGAAAAATGTACTTGCAGTTTCAAATTAAAAGAAATGGGGTCACTCCAAAACTTAATTTCAATTCGAAATCTATGTCAAATCCTAAGTATGATTTTGTTATGATCTCCGATCATAAATTGAAAGTCTGGGAATTAAAAATTATAATGGCGTTGTTGTATAATTATTGCAATCAAAATTGAAAAATATCATTCTCTCCCTTACACCTGTGGGTAATTGTACAGAAGTAATAAATTTGCGTGTTATCTAAATCCTAGTTCCACTTCAGATCTTAGCTAGCCTCTCAGTTTAATTAATTGTATGATATGATTGATTATTGGAGTTATCATGTGTTATCCATGTAACGTTAATTGTATGATATGATTGATTATTGGAGTTATCATGTGTTATCCATGTAACTCTTGTGGTACAGTAGTTTAGATAGTGAGTAACTGTTTGTTTACTCATATTCATTAAGGGAAAAAAATGTTAAATATTGAATATAAATTTTATGTGGTATTCTTAGGGAGTAGGTCATTTTGTCTAGATAGTGAACAATAATTGATTTGTATTCTTATAGAGATGGTAGATTTGTCTAGATATTGAAAAATTAATGTTACATCTAGGGAAGACAATTTTTTAATGGTGAATATTAATTATATGATGGTATTCATAAAGAGAAGGCAAATTATCTAGATGATGAGTAATTATTGGTGATTGTAATCTTTAAGGGAAGGAAACTTTTGTCTAGTATAATGAGTATTTGAATGTTTTAATTTGCGTTATGATCAAGTACCTTACTGTTACTTTAGTCCTGAGTCTAGAATTGATTGGTTATGGGAGTAGATACCTCCTTGTTCCTTAGAATAGTTGCCAATCCTGAGACATTAAATGGTCAAAATCAATCGGATGAATTATGAACTTGAGCGTTGATTATGTGTCTTGGAGGTCATAACTTTGCAAGGTAGGTTGGGTAGATAGAAATATTTTTATCCTTATGTGATGTGTTGATCTATTAGTAACTTGATGTTGTATTTGATTCTTTATGTGTAGTGATGTATATGAAAAATGGGTAATATTGATGTATGTTATTTCTGCATGTCATTGTTATAACTGATGTTTCAAAAAAAGAAATTCACCACTGTATTTACTTACATATATGTTGTAAGAGAGGGATCGTTACATACAAGAGCCTATTCGATGAAAAATGGATATATACTCGCTACCCAGATCAATGGCTTAGATTTGATATGATGTCATAACAGTCTCCACATCCAACTGAGGACCACTTTCATTTCACACAATAAAAAAATGACATCCGTCATCCTTTGAGATACTCTAGCTTCCACGTTGTCATCTTGACGTCACCCTGACTGCCAATATATCACAACACGTCATCACTTCCTCCAACCCTTCTTCGTATACCTTGTTGACTTGGCACTTGACAATACATGGCACTATCCTTGCTGCTTTTATGTCTCTGGCATTACAACTGATGTGTCTCAGTTGAGCTTACTCACTATCATTATCAGAGTCCCTCGTTATTGGATTACCTCTGCTCATAGTCCATTATGATCATTGCTTCCCCGACGAACAACAAAGATCTACTAGCCATTCCAAATCAATGACTATTGTTGGCTCTCAGAGTTTTCCCATTGGAGTCTCATTGCATCCTTTCTTTCTGATTAATGGTATAGATTGTTTCCCACTACAACTCTAATAGATTGACGAATGTCATTAACTTCAAGTCTCCTTCATTGTCGGACTCTTGCATGCTCCAGTCTGGCATGGCTACTCTCTTTTTATGACAAGTGGAATAAAGGTACCTCTACATGGCACTGTATGAGGTCTAATAGGTGGCTCTACCCTTACTTATTACTCTACTTGGCCCAGTCATTGTGTTACTTGTGGCTATTGTTGTGGCTCAATCCATTAGAGGACTATGGACCAATTCCATATGACCTCGAGCTACGACCAAGTGCTTAGTTCATCGGACTGCTTCTTGTTGGAGTGTTTCAAAATGACCTAAGCTAAGCACTCCAAAAACTTGAAATCTGATGGAACCACACCACTCTGAATAGTTCTACACCATCGATCTCTATTTAAGAATTTAATCTATGTCATCGATCTAGATAAGGGCTTTCCCACTTGCATTTACACTTCATAAAATCACCTTTTCATTATAAACCCTTCAAAGTTGAACCTTCTTGTGAATGTGGGATAATTTGGCTATCGTTGTTTACTTGGTCTTTGTCAACCAAGACCTCTCTTATCAATCTCATTGTTTCTCATTCCTCCATCACTTACTTGAGCTTCCTCAACACCAAATAACTTTAAAAAATTGTAATTATTCTTCCATAAGACTCTTTACTTCCTCAATTACATAGAAGGGAATTATTTTCTTCCTCTATTTTTTGGTTCGATCCTTGGACCTGTCATCATAGTCTACCTTTGACATCAATGACAACACCATTTTCAATAGGGGGGTGAATCAGTATTAGACAATTTTTACCACTTTTTCTTTATATCACTTTAACTGAACATTACATAATCAACCATAAGCAATGTATATACTTAGCCATATCAAAACATATCACATAAAGGCACAATACACAAAATATTTACGTGGAAACCCAATAAAAAAGAAAACTACAATTTTTTTCTTTATAAAATCTTGTAGGCACCAACCTATCGTTACAATGTTTGCAAGCACCAACCTACATAAGACACCAATCTCCTTGGTTGACCACCAACTCAACAACAATGTTTGTAGGAATCAACCTTCTAGGCACCAACCTATCAAGAATATGAGGACACCAATCCTCTGCCTTGCACCACCCTGCCACCTGAAAATATCCAATTAACACTCAGAACTCCAATGATCTCTTCATTTTAACACAATGGTCAACATATTTTTTATTCCTATAGCTACCACATAGTCATCAAGGATTCTTCATATCTTCTCAAATAGATATTTACTGCTCTTCATGGTCTCCCTTCATTATTCATTTGTTTATCTTAGAATCACTCACTTGTTCATCTTCTCTTTCCTTTGCCTTTCACACTTGTTCTCCCCCCTAATAACCTCAAATATCTTCACAACAAATTAAAATACTAATTTGATTTGGGAATTGTGATTTATAATCTTCATGCTCTCATAGATTTTTCCATGAAACTAAATCCAAGGGGTCGGCCCTAACTCCCTTTACTTCTACCTCAATTCAAGCTTCAAAGATACTCCACAAAAATAAATACGGGTTCCATTTTGTTGTACGACATTTAATTTATTGTCCCTCGACACTCAACCATCATTGGAACGTCTCTTTCATTGATCCTCAACCATCGATCCAATCGCTTTCATATCAGGACCACCAAAGTATCAAGACAGTCAACAACACCTCGTCGCTCAGTATCCATTCAATCATCCTTTTTTTAGATCGCATTCGTTGATCTATTCTTTCCTTACCACTAGGACCGATGATCGTCATCGTCAGCACATTGAGTGCATGGGTGTATATTTAGTTTCGATGGCTCCAAGTCTGACGATGGGTTACAACGGTTCCAACGATTCTTGTTAAGTAGCTTCAATGGCGTTGATCTCATATGTGCCTTGAATTAACCGATGGTCAACACCTACCTCTTTATTTCTTTGTCAAATGATTAGGTGGAACCCACAAATATATGCGTCTGAGATTGTATCTTAGGTTCCTCATCATCTTCGTCTAGATCCTTCGCTATTGGCACCCATTCCATTAATCATGGAACCGAAGGATATGACCTTTTTCTTAGATCATTGTCATCCCTTTAATATTTCAACGCTAAATCCATAGAACCTCAGTTGGAAACCAAGCGCTAAAAGGTGTCATTTTCAACACGCCCTTATTGTAACAAATGTAAAACCCCAACCATCTTGAAGATATACTAGTCCCAATGATACAGATTCCACTTCAATCATTCTAGATTGTTGATATGAACTTAGAGAATTTAATCGCCCCCGTAGACCTAACTTAACCTTGCATGATCTTCTCTGGTGTGGATACTATCTTTTTATGACAAGTAGATAAAGGTACCACTACATGGCACTGTACAAGTTCTGAAATTTGGCCCCTTCCATGGGTGTTGGATGACATGGTCATAACGTTATCAATTCCTCCGTCTCTTATTCGTTCATCATGTTGCCTTGGCACTTTGACACATGGATCTATCCTTGTTTCTTACATGGTTCTAATGTGGTATATGTCATGGCGCTAACTTGGCATCATGGTTGGCCCCATTCATATTCGTCGTCAACATCTACTCACCATCGACAATCCCAAATTGGATATCATCAATGATCCTAAAGTAGATATCGCGTCGATGATTATTTTATTGGAGTATCTACACACATAGATTACACTGCTCCAAAGATGATTTTGGACCCCGGTGAGATAAATTCCTTTTGACCATTTCCCCCCATCAATCAGATCAAAGGTTTAATCTTCACCTTTTATCACCATCCCTCCCTTTTCTAACGTACACCACTGGTCTTCTTTCCTCCAACTGATCCTCATTGTTGATTACTTAACTTTCTTTGACCCATTGTCTTCAACCTCATTCGTTTTCAGCATGATTACCAAGCATATCATCATCGAAAATTCCTTAGTGAAGTTTGAGACCCAATATGTCAAGCCCTGACGACATAATCTCGACCGTCGATTTTGGAAAAGGTTAGTCTCAATCTGATCTACATCGTCCGTTCGATTTAACCCGTAGAATGAATTCTACAAGGGCCCAAATCAACTTTGGTCGATTCTGATCTACCCACACAACAAGAGGTTATTTCTTATTCACCTCAGTGACCTTGATCTTTTTTTTACTCATAGCAACATAATCTCATGTAGCACAAACACTTGGTCATTCTTTCCAAAATGGACAGACAGTCTAGATTCACATGTAGTAACATTTTGGACCTGTCAGTCTTCCTTTTACCTCAATGAAAACAATATTGCAACAATGCACACTGTCCTTATGAAATTTCATGAAAATAGGGCATTGAGGAAAAGGCACACCTTGTTAGGAAAGAACGCAAGTTGTACATATGTTGTTATGTCCTCGAAATTTGGTGTAGGGTGAAATATACATTTTGGTTTGGGGTTACATGCATGAACTAATATGTATTTTTACATATGAAACTTTGAAATGATTTATGGTGATAGGTGATAGGTTAATGATTCCACAAGTGAAATATTGTTTTTGTGGATTGTTGTTGTATATGAAGTTTGAACATAAGTTGGAGTGAAAAATGCAATCCTTTTGTTAGGATTTGAAAATTATATCTCCCTAAAATCATAATTTTAGGGAAAATTCATATATTTGTATGATTTATGCACATTATGCACATTTTCCGTATGAAATTTCATGAAAACATGTCATTGAGAAAAATTCACACCCTGTTAGGGAAAAATGCAAGTTGTACATACGTTGTTGTGTCCCCAGAATTTGGTGTAAGGTGAAATATACATTTTGGTTTGGGGTTACATGTATGAACTAATATGTATTGTTACATATACAACTTTGAAATGATTTATAGTGATAGATGATACATTATTGATTCAACTAGTGAAATATTGTGGTTGTGGATTATTGTTGTATATGAACATACATGACAGGATATTTATGCAAGATTGTTTGCATATTAGAGTTTAAGGCTATGTACGGATATAAACATGCAATCTTTGGAATATGTGTGTGTGTGTGTGTGCATACGAGATATGTGCTAGATATATATATTTTATCCATATATTGGATTATGAATGGCAATGGTATGAAAATTACCATTGTGGAGGAAATTGGGCAAATGTTGTATTTGTAGCTTGTGTATGTATTGTAATTTGCATGCATAATTATTGTTTTAAAATCCATATTCATACTTGATACATATAGGTTTCATATTCATAACAAAATGAATATGAAACCTATATGTAGCACAAACACTTGGTCGTTCTTTCCAAAATGGACAGATAGTCTAGATTCACATGTAGTAACATTCTGGACCTGTCAGTCTTCCTTTGACCTCAATGATAACATTATTGCAACAATGCAATGAAATTTCATGAAAACAGGGCATTGAGGAAAAGGCATGCCTTGTTAGGAAAGAACGCAGGTTGTACATATGTTGTTATGTCCCCAAAATTTGGTGTAGGGTGAAATATACATTTTGGTTTGGGGTTACATGCATGAACTAATATGTATTGTTACATATGTAACTTTGAAATGGTTTATGGTGATAGGTGATAGGTGATAGGTTAATGATTCCACAAGTGAAATATTGTGGTTGTTGATTGTTGTTGTATATGAAGTTTGAACATACGTTGGAGTGAAAAATGCAATCCTTTTGTTAGGATTTGCAAATTATATCTCCCTAAAATCATAATTTTAGGGAAATTCATATATTTGTATGAGTTATGCACATTATGCACATTGTTCATATGAAATTTCATGAAAACATGTCATTGAGAAAAATCCACGCCCTGTTAGGGAAAAATGCAAGTTGTATATATGTTATTGTGTCCCCATAATTTGGTGTAAGGTGAAATATACATTTTGGTTTGGGGTTACATTATGAACTAATATGTATTGTTACATATACAACTCTGAAATGATTTATAGTGATAGATGATAGATTATTGATTCAACTAGTGAAATATTTTGGTTGTGGATTGTTGTTGTATATGAAGATACACGACAGGGTATTTATGCAAGATTGTTTGCACATTAGGGTTTAAGGCTATGTATGTATATAAATATGCAATATTTGGAATGTGTGTGTGTGTGTACGAGCTATGTGCTATATATATATATATATATATATATATATATATATATATATATTGGATTATGAATGGCCATGGTATGAAAATTACCATTGTGGAGGAAATTGGGCAAATGTTGTATTTGTAGCTTGTGTATGTATTGTAATTTACATGCATAATTATTGTTTTAAAATCCATATTCATACTTGATACATATAGGTTTCATATTCATAACAACAAATATAAATCTATGGAATTACCATTTTTATATCAACATGTCAAGTACAAGAGCCTACTTATGTTTTACTCAAACATCTTGCAAACAAGATGAGAATGGTAGTGTATATGTGTATAAATCAACCTCAAGTAAATTTTAAAGTATCACAGGTTTTGATATGTAACTATACACACTCATACATGTTTATATCCACAAACCACCATATATTTCAACCCTTTACCATATTTCAATTTCAAGCAGCATTGAGTTATTTTATTAGTTGAGATGCATTTTAAAATGTAATTTTCTTTTCAGTAATCAAAATATGATTTTTTTAGAGGAAAAAATTTCAACTAACAATCACATATGTCCATTAAGACCGAATAAAATGAACACTTTAAATGGCCTTGAAATCATTAACTACATAAAATAAAATACTTTGTCAATAAACTGTCGAATATTACATATTTAAATGTATTTACATAGAGTACGCCATATATAAACAAATGTTATTTTGTAACTACACTAGGCCACTTGGGAGGTTTCTGCAAGCCCTGCTCTTGAGATGAAGAAAAATTAGCAGAGCCTCTTTGTTGTTGTAGAGAATTTTGATTGTTTTGGAGCTGCAACAAGCACAAGTTGTGATTGTTTTTCTAGATCTTTAACTTTCTTTGCATAATTTTGCAATGTCTCTTGTAATTTCATTTTATTTTCTTCTTTTTTTTTCAACATTTATGCATTCTTCTTATACTTCTCGAAATCTTCATGTTTATTCTTTTCAAGTTCTTCCCTCTTTTTTTTTTTTTTTT